>VZTZ01003545.1:62245-91572 GCA_013400955.1 Drymodes brunneopygia | reverse complement strand
GCCCCCTGCAGGCTGTGACTGGAACTGCACCAAGGGAAAAGGTGCCCGAGGCCAGGCAGGCTGCCACTGGATTTCTGGTTGTTTGTTGGTTAATGCCATAGTTGTTATTATTTGTTAGCTTTATTTTAGATATTAGTAAAGAACTGTTATTCCTATTCCCATATCTTTGCCTGAGAGCCTCTTGATTTTAAATTTATAATAATTCAGAGGGAGAGGGGTTGCAGTTTTTCCATTCCAAGGAAGGCTCCTGCCTTCCCTAGCAGACACCTGTCTTTTAAACCAAGACAGTTAGACATACAATATTTGAGACACAGAAAGTATCGTGATGCTTAGTTTGCGCTGTGCACAAAAATTGACCACACTAAATAGTCTGTTAATTGACTTAAGAATTTAAATTGCTGGAGGCTGTATTACTCCATGCAGATTCATAAAATATTGCTTTACTCAGATAGGACACCCACACGGCACAGGAGTCTTTTTTGGTTCCATTCTGATGAGTTGAAGGCAAAAGGAAAATACGTACAGTGGATAAATCACTATAATTTGCACGTCACCCTGAAACACCTTAATCAAAGTTGCAATAATTTTATTTCTGGGACTCCAATTTCATTCAAATTTCAGATTATACTTGTTTAAAGATTAGCTTTAGCACACTGTCCTTAAAAAGAACCAACGCTGTTTAATTTGAGAACTGAATTTCTCTTGAAATACTCCTAGTTGCTGTGGCAATTTTACCTTTGCTGTTGAAATTTCACTGAATAGTTAATATTGAAGTTGTTCAATTACATTTCCTGTAATACATGTTTGCAATACTGTGTAAGTAAACAAAACATAAATACAGAAGAAGCATTTATAGGAAAATTCATTTTCTCCTAATTAGTTGAGATGCAGAGTCTTGGAAGAATTTCTTTATAAAGCACTTTGAGAGCTGTGATAGTTTTTAGTGTATAACAGGTCCACAGCAGTAGAATTGTTCTGTAAGACTTTGCCTCTGTTTTTCCCTTGTCTTTCTTTTTTTCTCTTTTAACCTAAGGATATGTTGTTGAATTTTATTTAACCTAAGCCCTAAGAACTGGCGATATGCTGTATTTTCACATGCACAGCCTGTGGGTTTTCTGGAGAAATAACAAGTACACTGGCTGATTCAGCTGACTGGTTGATACAAGGTGAAGTTCACCCTGAATCCATTTTTGCCCAACTGCTTACCAGGCTTTTTAGCTCTGTATTCCCTGCCTCACTCTCAGAACAAAAATGTCAGTCCCAAACACTGAATTTACCTCTTGCAAGAAATATGCTATATTTTTATTGTTATAACTAGGGCTATAATGCACTAAAAATAGTTTTCTTGTAGTCTTATGAAATGCTATGGATTCCATATAAGCAACAGCAACAGTGAGCCACATTGAGATACCCACTGAATCAGACACTTGTTTCAGTTTCACTATACAGTAAACAGAAAATAGGAATTATTAAATTAGGCTATTTCTGATTTGACTGCTAAGATTATATTTTTAATAGGCTGAACTAATCAGTGGGTTTTCAGGCATGGAAAGGTCAAATGAATAGGGTATGGTGCATAAATTTATAAGTGTTTCTTCCTACAGGACTATCTGGTCTACTGCTCCAAGGAAATAGGGTAGGGCAACCCTTTAATTAGTGCCACTGCACATTTAGTTCAAGCAACCACTCACATTGTACTGTATGGAAAAAAAATCCCTATTATTCTGCTATGATTCAGAGGAAATTCTGAGTGCAGAGGACTTAGAAGTTTGTGTGACTCCACACCTGGCCTAGTAAGTTCAGTTGTTGTTGTGTTTAATTACTTTTAATTAATTACTTTTTAATTACATTTTTAATTTCCAACAGTTTAACAAAAATTAAGTTTTCCTTTGGTGTTTGCTGCAGAGTTCAAATATCCCCCAAGTGACTAACACATTTTCATCCTCACAGCAATATCAGCTAACCTATTTACTTATTCTGCTTGATAAAAGAGAAAGTGATTTCTGTTTAAAATTCGAGGTACAATTTCAAATTATTCTGTGGTCTCAAAAATAAGCTATCTCTATTTTAAAAGCTATTAGTCACATGAACAAAGTGACAGATTTGCTATTTTTCTTAAAACTCTTCAAGCTTCATAACAGTTTCCACTAAACAAAAAAAAGTACAGAGGATTGCCATTTGCCTAGACATTTCCTTTTTAGAAAGTAAATGTTTAATATCAGCAAATATGTTGAAGGCTCTCCAAGGAAATATGCACTTTTAATGACATGTATAAAGCTGAGTAGTTTAGCCTATGTCATGTATCAAAGCATTTTATGACCCTTTGAAAATAAAAGCATATCTTGGAGATGAAAGAAAGAATTAGTAGAGGAATGTTTATATGCACATATGCTGTTTTTAAAAAAGGCACAATGACATCTAAAGAACATGCAAAGATAACACCTTTTTCTCCACATACTTAAAACCTTTGTTGCTGAGTTGTAACATGAAAAAGCTAGTGGAGGGAAAAAAAAGTATTAAAAAAATTCAAAGCAGTTTCAGACCTTGCTCTTTTTTTTTTGTCTTCTTGTCTTTCCTACACCCAATTCCTTTTCCTCTTTCTTCAGCCAATCAACTTCAAGCTGTTTTATGTTTAGGTTGGAATCCCTGGCTAATATTTAGAGTTAAGAACCCTTTTAGCTGTTTTGAGTTCTGTATAACTGTATGAACTAATAGCCACCTTAATGTCTCACATTTTATTTTGAGAAATGCTGAATTTACCACTCAGTTAACAGCTTTAAATTGTTGCAGTGAGCACCGTCAGTGGTATGAAGTATAAGAAGTCCAAATGATGGATTGTGCACCTGGGACAGAGTAACCCCAGGAACGAGTAAAACTGGGAGAGAACAGCTGGAGAGCAGCCCTGCCAAGAGGGATCTGGGGGTGCTGGTCAGCAGCAGCTCAGTGTGGGTCAGCAGGGTGTGCCCTGGAACCCAGAGGGCAAAACCCGATTCTGGAGTGCATCAAGCACAGCATGAGCACACAACCAACAGAGGTGACTGTGCCACTGCACTCAGCCTTGGGGGGCATCACCCTGAGTGCTCTGAGCAGTTCTGGGCCCCTCATGTGAGGAAGGATGTGAAAGTCCTGGGATATTCCAAGAGAAGGCAACAAAGCTGGTGACAGGGTTGGAAGGAATGTCCTGGGAGGACAAGCTAAGGACTCTGGGTCTATCTAGCTTGGAGAGAAGGAGTCTGAGGGGTGACCTCACTGGTCTCTGCAGCTTCCTGAGGAGGACAAGTCGCAAGGGAGATGCTGAGCTCTTCCTGTTATCCGCTGGTAGGATGTGTGGGAATGGTTCAAAATTGTGCCAGGGAAGGTTTAGACTGGACATTAAAAACCATTTCTTTACTGAGAGGGTGATCAAGCACTGGAATATGTTTCCTAGAGAGGTGATTCATTCCCTGAGTTTGTCAGTGTTTTGGAGGCATTTGGACAAAGACCTCAATAATTTTCTTTGATTTTTTATCAGCTGTGAAGTGCTCAGGCAGTTGGACTGAATGATTCTTGCAGGTCCCTTCCAAATGAAATTTTCTTTTTTGAATGTATTCTATTCTGTATTTGCACTTTTGAGAAGCTGCACACGAATTGATGACAATAGGATGTAAAGTGTTAGATTACAGGCTGTGGACTCATTTGAGAGATTACAGATGGAATGGTATTAAAGTATGAAGTCAAATGTGTTCACATAAAAAGTCAAGAGAAATGATTCCAATGTAAAAATAAAATTTAACCAGAAAATATCCAAATGCTTTATCACTGCCATTTACTGAAGCATTAAAGTGTTATGTGAAATGAAAATATGTTAAATTTCACCTCATTTGATCTTGACAGATCAATCTGTAGGCCGTTTGACATCAGGACTTTCTGTCTGTCAGATATTACATGGTAGATAACCTAAAAAAATCCTCATTAATTTGTATCTCATGTTGATAACCTCTCTTTTACAACAGTTACAGAGGGCATGGTGAAGAGTGCAAAGCTTGATATTTGTCTGTACTTGGTCTTTAGACCATAGGTGTTACAATTTTCTGACTTTAATGCAGGCAAATAGCACATAAAAGCTGCTTTTTCATTTACTGACTAGCTAGTTTCCTCCCAGCTCATGCCCAGAGCTTTTATGTAAGTATTTTGAAAGTGTCCAACGCAAATTCCTGTAGACTTGTCTCATGGACTAGCTCTCAACAGGTTAAGAAAGCAGAAGGCTGGAAGATTGTAAGTATCCCTTCTGTCATCCCTTTTATGAGCAGCTTTCATCATTTAAAGGCACTTTCTTCTGGAAAAAAAGTAAATGTTCACCCTGTTAAGCAGCTCAAGCTGTGTAAAGCCATTTCACATTTGGTAGAAATCATCTTCTGAATTTGATTTAGTTTTTTACATGTTACTGCTGTCACCCATGGGTTCAAAAGTGACTGATCTTCAAAAAAGTCATGACCAGATCTTATTAATCTAAAGCAGCTGATTCACTCCTGTCAGGTTTATTCCTCCTTTTACTGGACGCAACTAAACTTTGCTATATCAAGAAATGTTTGACCTCCAGGAAGGAGTTCTTCCCCTTTTGTAAAACTTGGATTATAATTAAAAGCTAAAACTTATTAACAATATTGTTTGCTTACATCAGAGATGGGTTTTTATTCTACCAATGTGAAATAGCTTTATTTGTTAATTGCTGGCTGATTCAAATATATACAACTTGTCATGTAACATACCACATAGGCTCATGCTGAAACCTTCAGAAATACATGCTTGGTTGCAAAAAGTCTAGAAAATTCAGTTTTCCACAGTAGTTGCTTGGGATTTGTAAGCTTTCTTGATACTAGATAGATGTAGCCTAATTTCTTTCTAGGTTTTTGCATAAGAACTAAGTCTCATTATCTCCTCTGTTCTCATTTATTAGGCCTCCAAAAACATGAGGTTAAATTCATTTATCTCCCAATTCACTAAATCAAAAATAGAGTTTTATGTTTAGAACTGTTAGGGAGAATTGAGATTTCCCCAGCTGGGAAGCAGAATGATGTTTTCATAGATCTTTTGAAACAGATCTAAGGATAAAAGTTAATTCTTTCTGTTTAAGCTCTTACACTGAAAGTATCTCTAAAATCTCTGAGTTTATTTCAGTATTTATTTCTATCTATTGTTGGGGGTTTTTTTGGTTTATCAAACCATGTTTGGTTATTTTTTTTTAATTAGAAATTTAGCTAACTGTGTTCCCATTTTCCCCAGTACAAAATTCAATGTGCTATATTTTATAGATGTCTTTTACCACATACAACTTTTCTCTGGAATCTTCTTAGCTTTTCTAGATTTTTTAGAAACGTAGTGGCAGAAAGAGTCATATTTCTGAACCAGCTGCCACAAAGCTAGTGCCAAGCAGGCTGATAGTTCTGCTGATAGTTGTGGCTTCATTCCATTTTTGGCAGGTAATTTTGGTGGAATGTGGTAGTGATATTAATCTTGAATTTGTTTCCCCTTCCTCCACTTCTGTGTTACTGTACTTTAAACAGAATAATAAGTGTTTTCTTTTCCTCAGGTTGTATTTTTGTTTGTTTGTGTGTGTATTTGGTTGTTTTTTATCTGGTGCTTTGTTTTTGTTTGGTTTTTATTTTTTTTAATTTCAATTTTGGCTTGGCAGAGGGTCAGAAGAGTTATCACTAATATTAAAAAAAGAAACTATTAAATTTTAATCTGGTTTTCAAAGGGTAGACACCCCTTCTTTCTCAGTATAATAAAAATGTTTGAAACATATTCTGTCATTATTAAGATAGTTATGATTTGTCTGTGAGCTACTAATAACTACGCTGTCAGCAATTTCTTCCCTACTTCTCTCAATTTGAATATCTAAGTGGTTTATAACTCTTTTTTCACAGTTTCTAAAACTGAAAAATTCAGTAACCCACTAAAATTTTGAAAAATAATTTCTAGTGAGATAGAGCTTACCCTAGCTAATTTCTTCTGACTCTGCTGTGAATTCTATTGAGCTTGGTTACACTTATCCCTTGTATTCTTTCCTTAGTAATTTTCCTAAATTGCTCTGATTTCGTAATCCTTTACAAATGCAATATCCTGTTGAGAGGAAGGTCTACACACAAAATTAAAGATGTCTTGTATTTCCTGCATCATTTATGAATTGCTTTATAGATTAGTAAAGATCTGTTTGACTACATTTTATCAGCACGCAAAATAAGTAGCATGATCATTTAACCTGTTAGCAAACAATGGCTTGTAAAATCTTTCCCAATAATGTTTCTCCCCTTTTTTTTTCACATCTGCTCTTTTTCTGTCCTCAAGTAGCTCCCAAAGAGATTTATTTTAAAGTTATAAGTGAAAGCTTTGATTCTTTAATATAATTCAGGAATAGATGCACTACAAAAACAGAAACTTTCATCCAAAATTGGTATTTTTTCTTATCTCTCAGCTGTACACTTCTACCTAGAGACTTTTAGGACTCTCACAGTATCTTCAGTTTTATAACACTGATGCCTTTGTGTGGGTAATGAAAACACAAATACATCTGGCTTTAACTTTGTGATGGGAAAAATGATCAAATTCAGATAACAGTGTTTAGAGCACACTCTCTTTTGTGTTTGGTCACTGAGGGAAATGGCCAGCCTTCCATGGAACAACAAAATTAATAAAAGAATAAATATTATGCTCAAAAGTTCTAATGGATAGATTTTTATCTTTATATTTTTTCTGTGCTCAGCTAGCCTGCTGGAAGCCCATGCAAGATATTTCATTACTTTCTAATGTTTCAGCACAATATTAGTTCTTCTCTCTTACTTTTTCTTTTTTTTATTATTACTTAATTTATTTTATTGTAGGTTTTTTGCTTTGAGTTTTTTATAAATTTTCTGAATATACCTCTATAGATAAAATAATTTTTTTCATGTAAAGAATGTATAAGCAATTTATGAAAACTGGTAGAAAATCTTTAGGAAAATATACATTTTCTTCATAAATACAGCCATCAGATTTTCTATGAAGCTTTCTCATTGACAAGTTAGCACTGATGTATTTCATATAAACTATCTTTACTGTTCAGATTACTATAATTTCAAGTGGGATTTAAATGATCTTCACAAGGAAGGCAGACTAACTTACCTTGTTATTTTTGGCTAGAATGCCCAGGCTGTGAGAGCTATAGTTATGTACAAGAACAGAAAATGGTAATGTGTGGTTTTTAGAAAACAGATTTAGTGCTTTTATCTTGTCAAGCACTTTGGATTAAATCCCATTTGGGACTTTGGGGACACAAGCGAAGGATTGCCAAATTTATCTTCAGACAGTATTTGACTCCAGGGTAAAACCCAGGACTCTGAGTGAAAAGCCTAAGATTTTTTAAATATGTACCTGTACAAAGGATTACACACTTCAGAACAAGAGCCTGACCATATTAAAAAAAAAAAAAAAATGGAAAAAAAGAAAAGGGAAAAAGAGTTTATAGGTAGAGTGACTTGAAAGTTTATTTCAACCAGTTAACATGGACATGTTTGAATTTATTCTCCAGATCTTTGGTTGTAATCACTCCTAAATTTCAAAAATAAACCATCTTATGGTTCTGTGAAGGCAAAATAGGTCAGTGGCAGGAAGGCCCAGACTCTTTTTGATGTCTTCTCTCAAAATAGTCTTTACATGTTACACCAAATGTACATAGGAAAATACGTGGAATTAACAGTTTGTTTTATTTTGTGGAACATGGTACAAATTCACGGATAACATCATAAAATCATTTGACTAAGTAATTCTGTGCTCGTGATTCTTGGTTATCCTATAGATTAGTCTTTCCTTGATTTTTTAGATCTTGTACACTCCTTTCATAAGGAAAATGGGTCTTCCAGGTGAGCACTCTGAGACATTGGATGATTCTTCCTACTCTTCCCACTGTGGGGGCCAGGTGAATGAATGTGCATAAGTAAAGTGTGCTACTTTGGGGAGAAAATGGAGTCCTATGTTGTGAATAGTTGGTGTGTCAACTGTGGTAAATTGGATGATGAGAAAATCAATAGCTGTTATTGTTGACATTACAAATAAACTGGAGGAGATGTTATTTCTGAACAGAAAGAGATTAAAGATTGTCATAGGCAGAGAATACCCCGATTCATACAAAAAGCTGAATGATTTTGTAGCAAGTGTATGGGTTGAAAGAACTGTCTAATTCTCATGATTTGTGAATTCAATAGGCTACCAGAATCAGAATTTTCTGGCTATAAAATATATGCCCAAAATACCCATTTAAAACTCCTAAAAGTACAGTATGAACAACAAGAAACATGGAGTGGAGCTATTAAAAGAAACCACTGACTTGAAAGTGGCAAGTATTAAATAAGACTGCTGACTATTGCTTTGTGTGAAACATTGCTGCATTGTTTGATACATTTTTGGATCCACCTACCTGCCAAAATACCTCCTACCTGTCAAATTGAAGTAGCGTCTTGAAAAACAACATAGAAATGCAGCCCCTGCATAACAAGCAACATAACCTGAAAGAAGCAGGGCTGCTCTGGGGCAAATCTCCTGTCTGTTCTCCATGGGATAAAGTGGAAAGAATGCATTCATGTTTTATGCAACATCTGTAAGAAAGGAAAAGGTTTTCCTACCAGAAGAATGCCATCAAACCAACTCTGAATTTTTTCTTTTCCCTGCTCTAAAAATGGTATCTAATTTATATTTGGAAAAGCTCTGTAGACTCAATGTCTGAATTCTGGGGGTTCAGAACAGACAGGCACTAAGATCTCGTGAGATTTAAACCAAAGAAAATTCACTTTACAATTATATAAAAATGAGTCATTTTTGCTGAGAGAAATTTCACTTTGATTTGATTTTAAGTATTTTGAAAAGTGCTTTAGGTAGCCCCACGAGTTTGACAGCCTCTGCAGATTACTGTTATTAAATAAGATTTCATTATTCATAATGGTAATTTTATGTTGCAATAGTACCTGCAGTATTAAAGCATTTTCCAGTCTAGGAAAACAATGTGCTTCTTGTCCAGAAAGCTTCTTAAGTAACAAAATAAAGAGGCAAAACAGTATGAAACAAACAGAGGAGGAAAAAAAAAAGAGCAAGTATAAGAAATATGGTGATAATTGCTCCCCCAGGCCCTTCCAGTGCTTTGTCATGCAGTATTCTATTCAGAAAGAAAAAGAAAAAAACAGAAAAAATGGGGGAGCGGGGTGGGGGCGGGGGGGAAGACAAATGGAAAAAGAAAAGGCAAAGTCTCTTCTCTTTCCACAACTTAGCCAGCTTCAGTGGCACTGAATCACGCTAAAGAACCATTGCTGGCAGGAATTACATTCTAGTGGCTAATGAGCACTTTCAAGAACACTGTTCCAGTAATTTATTTTAAAATAAATTTATTCCCATTCAGAATATTTCATTTTCTCTTGAAAAAGAAATATGTTAGTTTTGCGTATTGTGATAAAGGGCTGAAAGCATTGTCATAATATTTGGTGGATCAAGAAGTCCAGGAACGAACTTCTGGATAATTTTGATGGCTGATACCAAACAAGAGTGGAACGATAAGTTGAAATTCTTTGAGTGTGTGCATGTGTGTGTGTGTGTGTGTGTGTACTGCAATATAGAGAAGATTTCATATCTAACACATGGTGCCTTTTAACCTAAGTATATGTAAAAGCCTTGATAAAGTGATTCAGTTCATCAGTAGACACTGCATTGCTTCCTACAAGGTGTTACAGAGGGGAATAAACTAGATTGCTTCTGTCAGACTGAGCTGTCGCATCAGTTCTCTTTGCTGCCTTGTCATCAAGAGCTGTAAAATTTTCTGAGTTTCAAGGTGAACTTTTCCTCCCATCAGCCCAAAGAGGGAAATCTGATTCACTGAGATTCAAATGTTTGGTGATCTGATTATCATTTTTCTATGAGGTAATCCAATTCATTTTAAACAAATGCAAGTTTCAATTTTCAGCTTTTCTCTCAGACGTATCCATTAGGAAGTGCATGAAGCTTTTGAAGTGCTAGCTATGTTGTTTCTCTTTTGCCATTTCTTGACTATGAAGGCAGTCATGATTAAACCTCAACAGACTTCACAGCTATATATGTAGGCATACCTTTTTTAGACGGGGAATTTTCCTTAGATCAGCTTTTTCTGAAATGTTTATGTTGCTTCTGTGAGTTTTGGGTTTTTTGCTGGCTTTGTTTTTAGTTTGTTTGCTTGTTTTCACACAGTTTTTTAATTGCATGAATGGTAGTCTAGAGCAGAAAGGCCTTTAAATAAACAATCAGAGAATAATTTGTAACCCAAAGTCTGAGAGAAAACCAAAAAATAGAATCTTGGGTCTGTTTTCCTAGTTTGATAAAGGACTTTCTTTGTCCAGTATCTTGTGTACCTCTGTTTTAAGCAAGCTTCTTTGCACAAAATAATTAAACAGTTGTTGATCCAAAACATAATAAATCCAAATTTGGAGCATGACACTTAACAAGTGATGCAATCTGTGAAAAATATGAGCTTATTTACTCCATATGAAGTTTTCAGCTTAAAATGGGTGCATTAAATTTCATAAAATTTAATTTTCAAAGTAGATTAAACAGTAGTTGCAAATCTCATGCTATGATTCTTCCCATCCAGCACTGTTGGATCAATACCTACATGTACTCCCTTAGCCATGGAATGCAACTGGAGACATATGAAACACAGTAAAAACAACCATAGGACTGCTAAAGCACTAGAGTTATTCAGTTCTTTTTGAGTAGTTCTACATATTGGTCTAATAAGAAATTTAAAAGTAATTTTGGATTTGTTTTTAATGCAGTTTAAGTTGTCTGTGAATACAATTTCTTAATGTCTTAGTTTCTTTTGTTTACATTGATGTTGCAACTTTAGTATACTCAATACTATTTCCTTGGGATAATGTGAAGGACCAGATAAGAATTTTTTTTGTATAGAGAAACCATGATGAAAAAACTTTACTTTGTGTACCTATTATTTGTTGACCTTGCCATTATTGTTGCATTTAGCAGTTATTATGTTTGTGACTAAATAGAAATACAGGTTTTTACTACAATTCTCTTCTGACTTCTTCAGACCTAAAGGGCGTGCACATTTAGCTGATTTGCAAAATGACTTTGAGAAAAATAGCACTTTCTGTAAGTAAAATACTTGAAAATTGTGGAAATAGTTCCCTTTAAACTGTATATAGTAATCAGATATCCACTGTAGAATCAAAGATCGGATTTGATTTCTTTTACTTTAGTCCCTGGTTAGACTTAGGTCTGCCGGTTTGCAAAGTTCACTTGCTTTACCATGAGTGCACAGGAAGCATAGAAATGCATATAGACACGGAGAAGGCCGGAGAAAAAATTACATCTGAACCTAAAAGGTAGGAAGTGAAATGTGTTAGAACGGAAAGGATATTGCAGGTGTTTGAATTGCTAATTTCGTGTTGTTTTACAATCTCCCAAGTGCGTGTCACGTTTCAGCAGGCGAATGGGGCTTTGCAGGGAGCCGTGGCCGAGAGCCCAGTCCATTCTGCTGCAGGGCTGATCGGCTTTTGAATGGAAATTGAGGGTGTTGAGGGAGAACTGCTCCCAGTCTTGTGAGAAATAGCGGGGAATCAGCTCAAAGGATTGAGAGCTGGTGCTGAGGAGCTCTTTGTGCTGTCCCTTTGAAAATGTATGCATGAAGAGCAGAATAACCCAGGTGAAAACTAAACCGTGGCTGTACAGAACAACTGTAAGAGAACTGTAAGAAAGGGGAAGAATTTATACTGATCTTTGGAAAAACACATGTAAAACAAGTCTCCTTAGAGAGCAATACCATTTTATATTACCAGCTGGCAAGGAGTGAGTAGTGTGAGCAGCCTAACATGCTCCTCCACACGTGCTGGAAAGGAAAGAAAGGAAAAGAAAGCAGACTACATGATTTGACTGTAGCCAGAAGCTCTCAGAGGAGAGATCAAGGCCTGGGTAATCCAGCCAAAGGAAACACAGACTTAAAGTGTTTCATTTCTCCGCTGGGGATTCACAACCTAGAACCCTGTTATAAATGTAAGCACTTGCTGCTAAAGAAAGCGTTTTTCTTGCTGAAAAATTCTGTGCTTTAGCTGGAGGAGGATCTTTCTCCTTAGAAATTAAAAACATAAGAAATATGGATTGAATTCAGAATAGAAAACAAAAAAGTATCCAAAAAATTTAATTTGAAATTGGAGCATTTTACAAATTCAGGGAGCTGTCTCAGTCCCTCACAGATGAGACTGTTACTGGAACAAAAAATCAGATTCTAATTAGAGATTAAAAAAAATTAAACTGTAGCAATTCAAATGCAGTTTGAGAGCTGCAAATATTCTGCTTTCGAGAAAAAGTGAGTATAGCTGAACAATGAGTGGTTTGAAGATGTTTAGGGAAACTGTATATCATACATGGATAACCTATAATCAGCATCCTGGGAACTGAAACAACCTCATTCTGTTAGTTCAGCTGCAGCTCTGTGAAGGTTAAGAATAAACACCAGGAATGTGCTTTTACTACCTCACACCACCATCAGTGCTTATAATTTTAATAGCATTTCTGAGACTGCAAAGATATCAATGTTACTTTACTGACTATGTTGTATGTTTGGCAATTTGATTTTTCATTTTTCTAAACTGAGTGCTACCCAGGTGTTAATGCTGATAATTCTGGAAGTTTGTGATTGGATTTTTGTGTTTCAATGTTGTGGGGATTTTTCTTGTGTTCTAGTTAGTAGTAAGTGGATTGTGAGAATATTAGTGAAATTTTTCTTAAACAACTGGTAGGCCATAATTCACTAAACAAAAGTATTTATGGTTCTACTAGACGAACTAGAAAGATAAGCTTTAAAGATGAATGTGTTTAAGAAAAAAAGAGCTACATCTCCCCTATCTTCCACCTGTATCCTCCTCATAATTGCCTCATGCAGTTGAAAATGTTTTTGCAGCAGCTGATCATTCAAGGCTATGTGTGAATTAATCAATAGAACTCTTACATTATTTCTTAAAATATGTATTTTAAATTGGCAGAAAACTATTTTACAATGAAGAATTTGTGATTATGGCTGCATAATTTATGTTACCCTAGAGAAAAGGATCCTGTCCATGCTTGTGACTCATATTAAAAAAGGACTCTTAGATGGTCACCTAAACAAAAATTTCAGGTCAGTACTTTTGTGTAAGGCACAGATAATGCAATCAGGCATCCAGAAAATATGAACCTGGGGGCTTGATGTGCAAAACTGAGGAATACTTAGAGATAAACTTTTGTTAAATGTACTCTCAGCATACATCTGTGAGCTTTATACCCTGCTGAATTAGATATACTCTTAATTTATTTATCTCAAGCTGAAATATGCCTTAATCAATGTAATTTCAGGTATACTTGAGGCTTTCCCTGAAGACTATTTTTAATTTTTAATTACTATTTTAATTTCTTTCCATTTATCAGTTGTTGGCAAAATACCTCTGCCTGAAGAATGAAAAAGATCACCAATCAAACAGCAGATTCTTCATTCCCTTAGTTTGTTAACTTTTATATATTCAATTTTGAGTGCATATAATGAATCTATACAGTTACAATATATGACCCAGTTAGTAGTTGATCTTGAAAGCAAAATGAGTTATACAGGAGCTTAAAAGACCTGAAATTCTACTGGAGCTGTATTAATATGTTTCCAGGCACATCTGGTCTAGAGCAGGAAGAAAATAAACAAATGCCAAAAAGAAAAAAAACCCAGGATACTTCTCTCTAGAGAACAGATCATGCTAAGACATGGCTCTTCTGTATAAAGCTGCTTCTTCAAGGGGAAACAAAATAAACACAAGCCTTGCAGCAATCACATGGAGCTGCCCACCAAAGCAAAAGAAATGGAGGGCCATGAAGCCTTCTCAGACTTTCTTGCTTGTGTTCCAAGGAAAATAAACAGTGGTGGAAAGAGAGTGGAATTAATTAGTTTTATGGCAAGTGAATCCTTCCTCTCAAAGTATTTTTTAAATTTATAATACTTTTTCACTAGCCAAGAAAACAAGAAGGATTGAGAAGAGAATTGAAAGAAGAAGACAAACATTGTAAAGAGAAGCACTAATAAAGGGAAGAGAGAGCAATGACAACTTGCTGAAGTTGAACTGGAGACAAGAGCTGATTTTCAGAGTGAAGATGAGACAAAAATAGACCAGTAGTCCAAATGCAGCCCTGAGAATGACAATAATTTAAGAGAAATGAGACAGTAAAGAGAAATTCGAAAGGAGGTAGTTCTACCACCCATGGAAAGACTTAATCTCAGACTTCAGCAAGATTCAAGAGGTGATATCTCAGATGCATAAGGACGGAAGTTCAGGCAAAGGTTTGGGACTCTGCACAGGATCTCTCAGTTGCAATTCTAGAAACCTGGAAGGTTCAAAAAGAGAGGAGGAGGATATCAAGAAGTGACAAGCAAGTCGCAATACTGAAATCATATTAAACCAGTGGACAGGGAAAATCAACTATTGTAGAGAGAGAGAAAAAGTCAAATGTATCTTTTTCATTCCAGTGTTGAAACAAGTAAAAAGTTTTAAAATTAATGTGGTAGGTCTTCTGTATCAGAATAATTTAAGCTCTTTTCATTTATCATTCTTGCTGCCTTTTTTTTTTAATGGAAAACCTCATAGATAGCATTTTTTTTTTGCCAGAAGGTGATAATCAAGGACAGAATAAGCATATTGCAGATAAAACAGCCAAATTAAAGCTTATCAAAGCTATATATAACTTCACACAGCATTAATTTTCAGTGTAAAACATCTGTAAAGTACTGTGAGCTAAATTATGAATATTCAATTCCATCTTGCTTTATTAATAGTATCAATATTTACTCTGCCATATGCTAAGATAATTAGAATAATAGGATCGCATTAATATACGTGAGTTGTCTTCATTTCCATGAATCATAAACGCTTTCTAAAACTTAATATTGGGAACATGTAGGTCAAATTCTGTTTCAATTATTCAATTCAATTTTACATCTGTTAGACTTGCTTGAGTTTCAAGTTATGACAGAGAATATACCTTGTCATGATCCACATGGGAATCACTTTGTTCACAAATGAAGTGCAACCATCCCTAGAGTGAACATCTGCTTGTTTTAATAGCATACCGCAGCATTACACAAGAAAAGAATCAAACTGTAAACTAACTGTTGCACTAACTATTGGATGACCAGGGTGTTTCCAATGCACAAAGTTTACACATCACACGATATTTGTCTCCCAATTGCCTTCTTGGTATCTGGTTGGCATCAAAATGATACCCAGTGGTGTTTAAAACAGTATGGCTCTCCTGGTGTAGGTAGCATTAAAGTACTGTGACACCCTCCTCCAGACTGAACCTGACTTGAATTTTGGAGTTTTCAAATTCAAAATTCTAGTGGGAGAAAACCCCATCTATAAATAATGTTCCAGGAGTAAATAACAAATAAGAGAAACACAAGTGAAAGAAAATGGTCGCTATGTTCAACTTGCTGCTGTTTTAAAAGGTATGGTCTCATGTATTCAATTTTGACTCCAAGTTAAGGAAAAAAACCCAAATATGAAAGTCTGTGAAATATTAAAGGCAGTGTTGACTGGTAGTTACTGCTCATAGGTGTTACAGACACTGAAAATAATGCAGGCCCTGTCACAGTCTACATTCACCTCCATGCCAGCTCCCTTTATGAGATAATTTCTTCAGACAGTGATATCCTCTAAACATTGGTGGGCAAGCTTTGCTCTGACTGTGCTAAATACAAAGGAAGAGCATCATTAACTTCTGAAATCTAAGTTTCTCTTTTCAAAGCTGAAAAGTATGTAACAAATTAACCTTCTCACACACAACACACAGAGTTTCTGAATTTTCTTACACCCAGAATCACATTTTACTATTATTTTCTCTGTCACCCTGTGGCTGTCTTTCTCTATTTTTAGGCTTAACATCAAATTTTAAGAAAATTACATGGACTTTTAAAAACTAGCACAAATTAAATTTCTCCACATCTTAAAACCCTCCCTGTTCTTTTACAACTTTCAGCTGTTTAACCACTCTGAACTACATAGAAAGAGACTTGATAATGGGCCCTGAGGGAAAGATATAGCCTTTCTTCAATCTTCTGTATAAATGGTGTAATATTGTGTTGATTATAAGATTATTTATTTTTTAATGCCTAATGAAAGGTAAAGCTGATTTTCAAGAGTAAATGTTCAGGATCAGATTGGGGGTTTTTGGTTGGTTGGTTGGTTTGTGCATGTGTTTGGGCTTGATTTTTAACATGGAAAGGTTTTAAATACAATACTGAATTTAAATTTTAATGTTTAAATACAATACTGAGTCACTGTACTGTGACAGGAATACTGTCACAACAACATTCAGGGAAGAAAAAGGATTTAAATGTAACAGTGAAATTCTTAACACAATATATCACATGATAATGGGAAAAAAGTGAACAGATTAATGCATGCATCGGAAGAGGAGCCCCAGCGGCAAGAACTCTTCTGTAATAAACTTGGGCCTGCTCAAGCCACATGTTCAGTCTTTCACTTGATAGATTTTTAGAGGTGGTTCCATACTTCATACAAATATCTTGCTACAGCTTGCAACAATTAAGCACCTGAGAATTTGGGTAGTGGTTAACAACAAATTTGAGAGTTGTAGGAAACTGATACTGAGCAGCTGTGCACACAGGGAACCTGCAGCTAGTTTGTGTCCTTTGCAAAGATGTGACATGTAGAGTCAGACGATGTCTCCTACACAGAAATAATAGCAACAAAAAGAGTTGAGATTTACAAAATTTCCGGTCATATGAGACTTATGAATGTAATAAGGGAGCTGATCAGGGAGCATGGGGGTGTGTTTGGGGTGTCTGCAAGCACACAAAGTATCTTCCAGCATCATCTGATGGGAGTGTTTCAATGTTGAAAACTTAAAATTAAAACTCAAATACCCAGTGATACGATCCAAACCAAGATCCAAAAAGTGGCTCCAAAGAATATACTTTTTAAATGAAAAACAATATGTTATTCTTGACATTGAGTTATTTCTGAAATGTTTTGGGATCTAAAAGGCTTGACCAAACTCTGGATCCAACACGATGTGAGCAGCCAAGTGGGGAATTTTCAGCTCACCTTGGCCGACTGTTCTTTGCCTAAACAAATGTAATCCATACCATCCTTGAGATACTCAAAGAGGCTGAGCAGTGAGGAAAGAATTGTGAGTACAGCACAATCAGATCAGCATGATGAGGCACTCAGTGTCTCCACAGACTGCATGAGGGACATGTAGATAAAGATCTAGCCTTACAGACGTATGTCTAATCTCATATCTGGATATATAATTGTATAATTGTATTTCTGTTTGCTACTCTCCCTTTTAAGAAAGGAACATGCACCAAAGATCTGGTTTGTTAAAGAGGAGTTAACAAAAGGGAACTTACAGAGTGTACAAAGATAGGCATCTCCTAGGACACAGTCTCCAGGATGAGCTCAGGATTAGGGTACACTAAAACTTTTGCATTTCTTCACTTTATTTTTTTCTTCAGCCTGCTAGATTTGCTTCTTTCTGGATAAGGCCAAAATAGCTGAAAACAGGCAAAATGAGAGCATTTGCCTTTAGCTAAGAGAGGAATTTTCTTGGGAAAAGGTGTCAGATTACAAATGCCTTTTTTGCACTAGTTGGGTTAGCATATAGTTAGTACCTTTGGGAGACACTGGCTGCCTAAACTACTGTATGGGCACTGTCTAATGTCTGAGGAAACACAACATGTATTGTGGTAAAAAAATGGATAAAAATTTGCATTTTAATGAAAAAAATTGTTAAAAAGAGTGCTAAAAAGATGAAAAAAATAGCAAAATAAATCAGTAGAAATTGAGAGCACTGTTAAAAACATGCAGACCACAGTATGGTTGCAGTTATCATCATAATCATATGCCTTTTAAAGCAGTCCAGAAAAGCAGGGAAATGCTGTTTGGGGAAAAGCAAACAAGATTCCTAACTTTATTTTTAACAACTCAATTTTAAAAAGTAATGTGAGAGTGCAAAAAATGAGAGATAACCAAGGGACACAGGATGTACCTCAGAGAAAGCTGTGAGAAACTGATCAAGCTGGTGAGCCCCTTCCTTCCCCCAGGCTCTGAGATGTAGCACAGCAAGCAGTAAATAAACAAATGACTCACAAGCACTTCTAAGGAGTGGGCTGTCAAGTGTTCTTGCAACAGCACAGTCAAAATTATAAACCTACTTTTTCTCCGCAATGGGCATGAATGATGACTGAGCATCTTCACTCCGAAACTCAAAAAAGGATTTTCACCTTGCGGGTTATAAACCATGTGGAGGAGTCTCTTTTTAGCTTAAACTCTATTCACTTCCAACAAGGAAGGTTATGACTGACAGTGTAGAAGTCTCATCCATCTGCCCTCATTTCCTTGCCCACTATCTTTCCCCAAATCCTGCGCTCTAAATAATTACCTTGTTCCTTATTAATCTGTTCATTATCTACATTCTGGAGTTCTGAAAAACAAATTAATTTTGTCCTGAATAGACGCTGAAATAAAGGTCATTATGTTGGACCTCTTCTTAAGTCATAGCAGAGGGATTTGGGATTGTGTAGATTTTTCAGTTTAGTTAAGTACCAAAATCATGTTTAACCCACTTCCTTCCAAAAGAGAACAAAACAAAAAACACCAAAAAGGTATTTTTACCTAAAGGTAAAAGATACCCAAGACACAAGAGATACTTTGCACTTAACTTTGCTTTTTAACCAGCTTCACTCATAATAGTCATGCCTTAGAAATCTCTTTCTGCTTATTTCCAGCAGTTGCGTGAGAACATCAGACTGCTGTGGCATGGATAAAGGTCTTTAACAGCCACTAGCCCTTCCATTTCTCATCCTGCATCTATGCTATAGAAATTTTGAGAATCTCCAAATTAACCTTTATCGTCTTGGGGCTAAAATCACTGTCACAAAAGTTTCACATCTTAGAAGCATTTATATGTATAATTGTAACATTTCTTTGTGTCACAGCTCTGATGTAGAAAGAGAGAAGTGTATATTTATTGTACTAAAAGAAACAACTCAAGTTCCTGCTCTAGTATCCCATTATGTGACTAATCTTCTATCAAAGAGAAAGTGAGACAAAACAGTCAGTGGGTCAATGAACCACAGGGCCATGGATGTTACTGCTTCATGGAAGTTTTGAAATATTTAGCTGGCGATAGTAAAGACAAAAATCCTATATTTCTATATGAGAACTTTGTATGCGATGCCTCAAAACTCATTAGAAATATATGTTGATAGAAATATAAGTGATTTTTAGCTCACCAGCCCCCTATCCTTTCACTTGGTTTAAACTCTGTCTCAGTAACTGTCTCAGTTTGAATTCTCTCTGCAGTGATATTCTTGAAGTTCACCATCTTCCTTTCCCTTTCACTAAGAGTGTCCCTCCTTGTTCTCCAGATCTATTTCAACATTCTCCAAGACAATTTAGTTTCTATTTTGTGCCTGTCAAAGGCATCTCAGCTTTGTGTGTTCCAGCTGTAGCCTCCACAGGATCAATTGATTACATTGCCTGTTCTCCAGCAGCTGCCCTACCTGTATAAACCACCCACTAATTTTAATCTGAAAACCTTGTTTCTCAACACCTCTTGGTTATCTGTTGTTCTCTGCCTGTGAATGACCTAAGATATTCAATTCCTATCATTTCCTGTCTGTGGTGGCAGAGTGAGGCTCCCTCTCGGCATCATGTCTTCTTCCCAGGGAATAAAAAGGGACTTTCACTGCTTATTGGTCCACGTGGCCAGCAACTCAGGCATATCAACAGCCACGGCAAAGTCACATTCTGTGAGTCACCCATGTTATGTATACATGGAGTTCCAGAGTTTTCCCCTGTCATCTGTGCCCTGCTTTCACAGCACACTGTGGAAGTGCCACAGTGATGTCTGGGATTCACCGTGTGCAGCCACAAAGTCATACCGAGCCAAAGGATCGGCTCTGGCTGAGGTCAGCATCAGGCACTGAGGGAGGTACAAGAGGAGGACAAGCTTGTAATGCTGTAGTTCCTGCCAGACTGTCTCCAGAAATCTGCAGTTCGTAAACTTCCTGATTTTATTTCTTTTAGTTTGGTTAAACACATTTGAAACTTGGTAACATATGAGTCTCTGTGGAATCCTGTGAATGTGGCAGTTATTGTGGAATATCAACATCAGCAAATAATTAACTCAGTTACCGCTAAGCACAGCAAGTTGTACTTTTTCCTCCTCTCTCTCAGTTGTGAATGCAGCCCATTTATGAGTTACCTGAGGCTACGACTGCCACATTCTGTCTTGGCTGATATGTTCAATAGCTTGGGATGTACTGTGCTAAACAGATAAAATGTTTTGAAATGAGTGGTTTGGAAAACAGAAACAAACCCCACATAACACAGTTATGTAACTGAGGGGGTGGTAAAATTAAATAAGCAAAAAGAAAAAATTGAAAATGTAGACTTTGTTTAGATTGGACACTTCCATGCTATACTGTCAACATAATAAAAATGTTTCAAGCATCATGCAATAAAGAAATAAGGAGGAAAAATTGCATACCTAAATTTAAATGTCACTAGTATTAGCTTCAGAATTTGAAAAGGTATTAGTCCAAGAAAGGCTGAAAAAGATCCACTTAATAACAATTTTTCAGAAGAAAAAGGAAAATAGAGGTGATTTTAAAAGATCCAAATTTCGCAAATCCCATCTGTTTGGTTTTTCTTCATATCTACAATATCTATGTTGTGTTAAATTAAACTTTGTACTAAAACAGTGACATTGCATTGTTTATCTTTTGGCTTCAGGGCTTAAGAATGCTCCCACATTGTTCATTTTTGTTCTGCTTAAATTCATTATTTGCTTCCTTGGAAAAAAAAGCATAAAAGTACATGATACAGTGAAATTTTGCATTAAAAATTGCAAAGATCTGCCTCTGAGTACTTCAGCAAACTGATCAAACACTGACTGTAATTGCTCACACCATGAGTTCCTATCCTTGATGCATTTTTTTGTTCAATACCAATGTGAATTTGTATAAAGGCCTGGTATGTGCAAGATCCTGTAGGAAGGCCCCAAAGTTCTTGCACTGGTGTTAGATGTGTCACCTTGTGCCTTAACTTGGTGCTCTCATTTTTGTCTTGGAAGAGACAATGATTATCGTTACTTAAAATCTCTCAGCGCCCGAGCCACATCTTCACAGATCACTTCCATATCTTCTGCTAGTTCTTCAGAAAACCTCCCTGCTTATCTGTCATTCTTGGCATGGAAGCTATTTCATAGCTTTGAACACCCATTTTATTCTTCTCTAAACTGTTGCTTATTCTACCACATAACTTTGAAATTAAGAGGACTTTGTCTGCATACAGAATTTAGTAATTTAAAAACAGGAATAAATCACAGACATACACTTTAACAAAATCAGGGGGGGTGGGTGTGTGTGTTGTCTTCTTTTCCTCTCATAATTATTCCTTCTTCTTACCTTTTCTTTTTTTTTTACTTTAAAACCAGTAATGACCAAACTTCCCTTCTTCCCTTGCATGCAGGTTTTTTTGTCATTGAAAGTTCTGTGATAGCTGCTTGGTGGTCTTTTATTAACAAACTGTGAGCATGTCCCTCATGACATACCAAGAAACATGATATGAAAATGTCAGCTGGAAAATACTGACTATTGATATAATGTGATATGGCTTTTTAAAAAATCTAGATTCTATGATAAAAAATTTGGCCAGAATTTTTTTTTTTGTATATATTAGCACACATGGACATACACAAGCACACACATATAAACACTCATAGACACTATTGCAGAGCTCATGCTACTCCCATTCTCTACCAACCCACCATTACCGTCAGTTTGATTCTTCACATAACAAACCTCTGGCAAAAATAAGATTTTAAAGAAGTGTACACATCTGTTTATCTGTCTCTACTGGTAAATGGTGGGTGGTAAAGTATCACCAGGTATTATTCCTCTGACCCTCACGTTTTGATGCTGTGCACACAATAGGGCATTATGAATATTTAAGTGCATTATTTTTAGAAGGTTCTGAACCTGTTTAATATTCTGAAAAACTCAGAGAGAAATAAAGGCAAATAGCAAGACAGGCAAGAGAGTGAGGGAACATCCAATTAAGGCTGTCAAAAGGATTTAAATGCCCTGCTTTCAACTGCTAGAACTACTTATGCGTTTGGAAAACCTGGCTGAAAACTTGTCTACTCTCCTTTAAAAATCATCATTAAATGTCACTGTTTTCTTTGACTTCACTCAGAATATATCATGTTTTCATTTCTGCTTAATGGAAAACATTGATAGCTACTTTTAAAACACATTTTCCAGAAATTGTCTTAATGTAAGAAAATACAAATTGACACCAAAAAACCACTCTATCTTTTCTCTCCCTTGGATAATTGTAGCTATTTTCTAGCTTTTTAAGATTTACTGTTTAAAATTAGGAACTCATTTTTAAAACACAGTTGACACTGTCCCATACTGAATAATGTGACATAGAATAATTTTAAACAGAATTGTAAAAGACTTTTATAGATTAACTGCTTATATGATTTAATAAGTTCTGGTGTGTACAGTGTGTTAAAATATTTCTGTAAATTCTCTGGATTTACAAAGCAAGAGAAAATAAAACAGTTGTATAAGTTCAACAATCTACAGACTATACAGTGAATTAAACAGACAGACTTTGAAGATGTATTTTCTCTTCTGGTATTTCTCCTTGGATGATCTCCTGATGCTTCCAATGCCTTGAGCCTTATTCCCACTTGTAAAGTGTGGATAATGATTCTTTTTTATGGTGTGACATGCTCTAAGATCTGCATATCAATAACAAATTTGAAGAGATTAATCTCACTTTCAGGTAATTCTCATGTTAAAGATAAATAACTTTCATCTTTTATCTGTAAAGAAATTTAGGATCCAGGGGTCAATGGCCGTGAAATGAGATATCTTCACAGAATATAAAATACCTCCACTTGATTAAAAATGACCAAACAAACAAAGGTTTAGGGGAGCAGAATTTAATAACCAGCCTGGAATTTTGCCAGCACAGAGACTGATATATCTGTGTCTGAATTCTTTATTTCTAGCAGCAAATAAGTTGGATCTTTATGTTGGATATCTTAGCAAAACACAGCAATTCTGGGTGCGGAGCCATGGCAATGATTCAGAGCTAAATTGGGAGTAAGAATTTATCTGCTGCTACCAGGTCACCCTGTGAGATATATTTCATCCAAGTATTGACCTGGTTTTTTCTCATTTTATTGGTTTAGACAGGAAATGTTACAAATCCAAAACTTTCAGATAAAAATTGCGTACCAAAGTAAGACTCTGCAAACTGTTGAGGTGCTAAGTCCATCAAGACTCTAACAGACAGGTTTCTGACTGAGAAGACAGGCTTATAAAGTTTGTAATTTTGGGTTTGATTAATAATTACTTAAGAAAAGATCATCTTCTGAATGATTCTAGAAGCTTTGAATAACTTAATACGACAGAAAGAGTGCGACAGTGAGACTGATTTTTGAAGATAGGGCCAACTTTTTAATTTTTCCCTTTGATTTAATATCAGCAAGGTAAAGAAAAAAGGAGTAGGAATACTCTGTTTTTTGTATTCATCTGTGTGTACTGTAATCACTGACCTAAAAAAACCTACACCACCATAAGCTGTAGGGAAAGCTTCAAGCAACCTCAGCATCACTATGCAAATTTCAGTAAAACATCTGTTAAGAAAGACTCAGTTATAAAATTGACATGATTGATATGATACTAATATTAATTTCATAATAAAAAATTATTTCTCAACTTTTTTAAGTGAAAGTCTGGCAGGTTCTACGTGTTCCTTGTCACCAGGAATTGAAGCCAGTATTTTTAGTTCATTTCATTTGCTTGCTATCCAGGTGTGGCATATGCTAACAATGCAGAATGGAGTTTGCTTCGTTGCTATTTAGAGCAGCACACTGATTACAAATTTGTAGATATTTGAAGCATCAGCTTTTTTAACCGTAGAGTGTTTTCCTCAGAGTAATAAGGGGAGCACTCAGAGAAATAAGAGGAAAATAAATTTTTAAATTATAGTGGTCTCCCTTCTATGTGCCCTACAAATTTAGGATTTGGTTTGGCTTGATTTTCTAAATAAAGAATGAAGAACTTTGTGTTTGTTTGATATAATTCTGGGACCATCAGCTCTTCTGATTACATACAAGTCTTGTACTTCAACTGCTTCATCAAAAGAAGTTTAGAGGTTGCTCTGTTATATAATTTTTTGATGGTTCTACAGAGTAGAGCCATAGCACAGTAAAGACTAGAGATATTAATTCAACAGAGCTACAGAGCAACAGGATGCCAGACTTGTTAGGCATGAAAAATATCCACTTACTTACACGTGTCTTGTGTTACATTTGGTAGCATTATCCATGCAAGGACAGTTTTACTTTACAGCACTTCTCTGACACTATTTCACCCACCACAATATGCTCAGTTTCCTTCACCACAATCCTTTATGTTTTCAACAGAACCTGTTCTTGCCTTCTACTGCAGCCAAAACTGTAATGTAGGATAAAATAGTTCCTGTTCCACCTGTTTGCTTTTAATTAGAAGCTCCTGTTGAGATACTTTTCATTCCCAAGCAAGTGGTGTAGAGGCTGGGAACTCTACTGATTTTTCTTGTACAGGTATAATGTGCAGCTTCATGAAAGCTTTACACAAGAACAGGCATGTGCAAGTCCTGTCAAGGATGGCTTTTGTTCATTTACAAACATGTACCACAAAACTTACTATCATATGTTTGAATGCAGGTTTCAAACTTAGAAAATTTCTTTTTTCAGAAAAAAATGAAAAAACACTGTTTATGGAGAAACTTTAAAACCTCTGTAATTTGAGTATTGTGTATACACTTAAATCAGGTTTTTTAATCCTGCCCTCAGACTTCATTACCTACAAACTCTGTGGCTCTACTTGAAGTTAGAACTGTGTGGTTTTAAAGACTTTGATGATACAGAAGTGCATAGAAGGATCCAATGTACCTTTTTTTCATGGCACAGGTTAGCCATCAAGTTCATTAACTGGAAAACAGCAGTATGCTTTCAATTTACATTCCAAATCTGGAAGAGTTTTCATATTATCAGGATTTAAAAAGTGACTATTAAAGACAAAAATTAAACTAAAAACTAAAGGAAAGCTAGCTAACATTTGAACACAGGTACGTGGCTTACAAGATGAAGAGGCTGAAATACAGAGTATTCATGTAAATGCTCCTTCTGTGAGAGTCTTTGATCATTGCAGTTCTGACACAGTCAGAATTGAAATAAGAAATTCTGTAAGCTGGGTGAAAAAGCTGCATTTTTCTGTTCCTTCTTTCCAAAAAGTTTTTTACAAAAATCATTAAAAATTAACAGGAGGTCTGGAGTAGCTGAGCTACTATGAGGGCAGGACTGTTCCCAGCAACCCTTCGTGGAAGGCTCAGGACAGACTTCACTGCATCCTTGTGTCCCTGGCAGAACTACTTCCACAAGAGGTGAAGAAGGAGGGAAAAGTGCAAAGTGCAGGAGATGTCTGTCTTTCTTATCCCATACTATGAGCTCTCTCCTCGCTCTCACTGAGTACAAAAGTCCTTTCTGAAGCCCTGCTGTGTTTCTTGCAAGTTCAGGTTGAAGCTCCTGGATTGGCAAGCACCAAGTTCTAGCTCCCTATGAGGCTCTGTAGATGCAAACTCTGATAGATTAAAATATATATTAGCACATACAGATTAAAAATAGAAATTGCAAAATTCTCTCAGTGTATTTTTATGATTAGGTTGAAAGCAGACTATCAAGTCCATTCACATTCCATACTTATTCCTTTCATAACAGGTATTCTTCCTTTCTTTTCTTTCAAGACGAGAATGATATTATCTGGAAAGAATGCATTAGACTGATTAAGTATTCCAGCATATGTAAATTAGGTTACTGAAAATATATCTATAGAATTTGATTTATATAAACAATGGTTAAAAGCAAGTCAAATTATTTTTATTTAACATAAATACGTATGTTAAAGTCTTCTGTTAGATGTAGGCATGGTGCTTGAAGCCTTCTTCATGACCATGCCTAAGAGCATTTAACACCAGCTGTGGCTGCAGGCAAATGCTGAATGTCTTGTCATTTCAAAATGAAGAACACTGAGTCACAATGTCATTCTTCAATCCTTTGAACTATAGATGTTTTCTACTTCAATAACCTAAGCAAAGAAAAGTACCCACAGTTTTCAAGATAGAATATGCTCAGTTTTCTGAAGTCTCTGTTTCTACAGTCTCCCAAAAATAAAGTCTTAAGCCACCGGAGGTTTTAATCATCTCACATATTTGAACTATTTAGTATAAAATTAAGCTATGATGATGAAATAGCTTCCTGGTGGATTCTGTCTCTTCCAGCTGTGACAGAATTATAATGATGTCTTAAATTTCCTTCCATATACTCCATGCATCCTTAAAAGAAATTTTCCCTAGTCTCCTGCTTTCGGGGGAAAGAAAATGGATCTCTTGCAGTTATTTTCATGTCAACATCTTTTATTATGTTCATTCGTATGCAAAAGCAAAGAAGCAATTTTGCAGCAGGAACTCAAATACTGGTGAGTTGTTTTCTGGTCTTTTTCAGGATGACTCCCTCTTTTTTATGTCTTTGACTAAAATTCAGTTATAATAACTTCTCTTTAAAACGAGAAATCAAGCAGATAACATAACCACTGTTCAAACACATGAATAAATCAGATGATGTCAGATCTCATGTTACAACACTTGCTCCTACCTCCATCAACCTCACCCCAAGAGGACTATTTGCTAGCTGTAAAAGATTTGTAATAACAAATGCTGAAACCTTTAGTCAGTTTTCATGTTGGTTTTAATATTACATTTCAGTAATAACCACAGTTTCTGTGATACGTTCTGTATAAAAGCACTTGCCTAAGAACTATTTTGTACTACAGCATGTAACTACCAGACTTGGCACTTGTAACACAGCATGTGTCCTTCCCCAGCAGCCCTCCAGCTGGCTGGCCCACACTAAAAGCAGGTTTGATGGCCCACAGAAAAAGAAATTAAACCATGTTTTATTCTTTCTTGCCTTTTCTGAATCACAAACACTACAGCAACACATTGGTTATATTTTATTTCCATTTTCGCATGTAGCCACAGAAAAAGGACAGTACTTTATCAGCTTTATATTTTTGGTATTTGTCTTTTGAAATTTTGGATTATTTCCAATTTAATTCAGACACCTAGTTCCAGCAACTATTTAGGAATGTGGCCAAGGTACATTCCATAGGGAATGGAGGCTTGCACTGACACCTATTTGTTGTGTCTACATACCCACAGTGATCCCTAGTTTGGACCTCTCTAGGGTCACGTGTCAAACCTGTGACTGGGACCCTAACCAGACCCTTATCTGGATTCCCTTTATTTCTGAGGAGAAATACAGAGTGAGGCTTCGAACATAAAGCCCATACCTAAACTATAAACTGTGCTCTGAAACTGCCTGTTTCCCTTCACCAGTGAAAAGAGTTGATTAACACGCACACACACACACAGAGACATATGTGTGTATATATATACACGGTAGGCAAAAAAAGGATCAAAGCTGAACCCCACAGCGTAATCCCAGTGCAGGCCCTCTAAACATTGATGGCAGTACAATAATGGCAAATTATTGCTATTATTACTGAAGTGTAAGAGTACACCTAAGTGTGAAATTTTTGCACAATTTTGCCATCCTCTTGCTAAAAAACACCAAGTAAATGAGATTGGCAAAATGCTGTGACTTATGGGCATTACGAGCATAAACAAAAAAAAAAATCCCCATTATTTCTATATCAGCTTTTACTGCTGCAGGAAGAAGGAAAAAGAAGGATTTACACTGATATTATCCAAAACTTTATTTTTTCCCTAACCAAACTTAACCTGAATTATTTGTTGCTGACACTGTAGTAGGATACACCACACTTTCTGAGGAAACAAAATTACTTCTTCAGTTAATAAATTACTTGCTTATCCTTACTGTATTTTCTCCTTTTGGTTTATCAGAAAATAGCTATAAAATATAGTGTAAATATGATAATTTAATCCTTGACTATGTGAAATAGATCACATTCAAAGCAACAACAAAATATACCAATTAGAACATTTGATTGGTAAGATCAGCATGGTTGAAAAGGTAAAAGTAAACTACAGAAGATGAATGCCCTTACTACCCGGTTTCTGGGTTTCCAGAAACTTGAAAAGTACAGCATCACTCCCATAGGAAACTTCTTCATTATTTTGGGAGCTCCCTCCTTGCTGAGCTCTCACATGAAGGTCAAACCTACAACTATAACTATTTTATAGTGTTTGAGATTACAAGCAAGGTGTCCTAGAAGATGACCTAAATTGAGTGAATAATCCTTGGATAAATGAGATATACTGATTAAGAAGCAGACATTTTTAAGACTCATTTTTAACCCCTCCATCATTGTTATTCTAAATGCTGAAGTTTCACCGATTTCTGAGTTTCCTTTCGCTTAATTTGTAAGATGTGGTATAAAAATAATTTATCAAATTTACCAATTTATCAATTCATCAATTTCTAACTTTCAGGCCAAAAGAAGTTTAACCAGTCTTAGAAATATTTTTCATTTTTTTCATTTTAACTGTGTGTGTGTGTGTATGTGTGTGTGTGTGTGAGGATTTCGGGCTGGTTTTTTGGGGTGGGGGGAGAGGGGAGCATGGTTGGGGGGTTTTTTGATATAAAGGCTGAATTTGAGAGTAAGATGGAACGATTTACAAATTGTAGGAGGATCCCAAGCAATAAAAAAAAAAATCAAGAATCTTACAATAGCATGAGGAAAACATTATGCTAGTTTCTGTATGTTCATGTGATCTTCATGAAAAGTATTTGTATAGAAACAAATAAAAACTACACCTTGAAAAAGAGACATAAAGTTTAAAATTAAAATAAATAAAAGGAATATACAATGAAGAGAAAAACAAGACCATTCATAAAACAAATACTTCTGTTTGGAATTGAAATAACATGTTGCCTTACAAGCTGAAAATGCTCAATGCATTACATAGACTAGAAGTATATTAAAGTATTGTAATCTTGGTCCTCTAAAAATACATAGTTTTGAAAGCCAGTAGAGATCACATCTGTGAAATTATGTTAACTCTGTAAAGAGAAAGACAGGTTTTAAAATAAAAATTATTTCCCCTTCTTAATTCAGCTCTAAGTGTATTATACAACCACCAACTGCTATGTATTTTCCAAAAGTTATTTTTGTGTGTCAAATACAAATA
>VZTZ01003545.1:0-62194 GCA_013400955.1 Drymodes brunneopygia | reverse complement strand
TTTTTTTTTTTTTTTTTTTTTGAGGGAGGGAGATGGGAGGAGGAGAGAAGGGAGATTATTCTTGGATTCTTTTATCAGTTCTGTCTGGAGAATTACTTTTTTTTTTTTTAATGCTCTCATTGACATAACACATTATGAAGCATTGTGCTGTGAAGTGTAACATCAGCTTGTATCAGTCACACTGCATTACTTTACATGCCCAGCCTAATGTGTCACTGCACAGCAACAGCACAGCCACCCCACAAAACTGAAAGCAGCAATAGTTTGCAGAGGAAAATATTGTATAATATCTGTACCCAGATATACTGCTTGTATAAACATGTTTCCAATTTTGAGGGGTAGCACCACTCACATGCAATTTCCCTAGGACAGCAGGAGGTTACTCGAAATACAAATCCATAAAAGAGTAGACCATCTCAAAAGGAAACGTCTCTTGTGGGTATTTTAAAACTGTCTACATTTTGAAAGGCAGATCTTTACTGTTCATACAGTCCTCTGTCAGTCAAATATATTGGAGTAAAAGGTTCTGCTTTCACAGATAACTTTCATTTTGTTTTGAAAACCTTATTTTCATGTAGAAGGAAGGATGCCTTTTCTGTAAATCTGTAGATATAAGGAGACTATTTCTGGATGGACTAACATCCTGTTCTGCTCCTCCTGTCCTCAAAAGCTGAAAGAGCTTTTATTTTTAGATACATTTTTATATCCTGACTCTAGAGGAAAGGATTTCATTTAACCCTTTTGTAGTTACATGTTTTCAGATGAGGAGTAATCATTGTCTAGGCAATCGAGTTTCAGTATTTTACCTATGTCAAGTTCATAGTCAATACTGCACTTTTGAATATCAATACAAGAGAAAACAAAAGAAGTTTTTTAAACAAAGGTAAGTTATTGTCCTTTATTTATGGTCTGTGATGCTCTGATTTGAAGTTGGTTAAATAATTGAAAAATTTGGTGATAAACCATGACCTAAGCAATGAAATGCTGTCTAGAGTTTTAAGTTAAAAACATTGGACATTTAGGTGAGGGATAATTTTTCAAAATGTCAATTATGTCCTTCACTAAGAAAAATAGTTTTTAATTTTAAAGGTTTGTGTTTCGTCATGTGAGATCCAAACATTGTTTTAGAGAATATTTTTCAATTGTCTAATTAAAGAACTGAGTCATAGAGGGCTCTTTTTTATGTATCTTTTTTGTTCAAGTTATTGCCTATATGTTTGCATTTAATATATACATTATATACATCTATTAATTTTAAATGGTAATGAGGATTAAAAGACACCTACAGGGCCACCAAGTGTTTCTGTGAATGAATGTCTTTTGTGTCCTGAATAATACCAGAATGATCTTAAAGCAGCAGGAGTTGAAAGTTGAACAAGAGCTGAAAGACCATGAGATCCTTTTTTCCAGTGCACATGGCACAATACAGATTTATGGATTCATTCCTGGGCATAACACATTTGAACAGAAGCAAAATCGATGAGGCCTGAAGAATTTTTCCAGTAACTCAGAAATTTCAAAGTGCAGTTGTACTTCAACAACTAACACATAGAAAATGTTTTCCATGATTTCAGACGGGGCTAAAATGCACCAAGCAAGTAGCAAAAAATGGGAACACGGCCAGCCCTATATATACTACAGATCACAACAGACCTCTGATAAGAGTATTCTGCCTACTGACAAATTATGTGGACAGATATGTCAAGATACATATGTGCTTTGAAATAAAAAGAGACAATAAACAAGTGTAGCATAAACTCATGGCACCAATAATTCAAAAATTAATTGCATTTATCATTCACACTCCTCAAGAACCCACAAGCCCCTATGAAGAGAATACCACCTGAATTCACAAAAGGAGAAACGTGGTTTAGATTTTAGCCTTTAGTAGGAAGCTAAGAATTGTCTTTATTTTGGGGAAAAACATAATTTGGTTTGGTTCAGAGTATTTTGGAGGTATCAAATGACAGTTTGAAATTATTACTGATTTTTCCTGAGATCATTTCTTCATGGAGAATAAAATGAAAAATGTCAATATAGGCTTTCAGTAATTGTGCATTAATAAAATTTTGTTTTCTCCATCTCTTTACATAAAACCTTTTGCCAGCTCTCATCAACAAATGCCTCTCTTTCTGCCTTTATTTGAAATAAAATAGGCTTTATTTTAACATTTATGTGGAAAAACATCCTGCCAAGTTCATCCTCATGAAACTTTTATATTTTGATACAACAAACTGTAATAATGCATGATGTATGAATATACAAAAATGCCTAATTATGTACTGGCAAACATATCCATCTGTACAAAATGAATGGAAAAAATTAGGTAGCAAAAAATACCAAACCAAGAGTACTTAGGAATTTGTGAAGATAAAATTTATTTGTAGGACAATTTGCAAAGAAATGTAATTGATGCTTTTATAGCTATATGATTTTATTTTTCTGGAAAGAAACACAAATCTTTGTTTAAGTGAACATTTAAAATGTTTGCCCATTTAAAGTATTTTGAGGAGAAAAAAATAGTATTTTTCAACATTAATTCCATAGAAACTTGTAATTTATGAATAATAGCTTTGCTCATCTTAACAGCCGTCTTAGGATGCCGCTTTTTAGCATCATTTACATGTATAAACATGCATGATCTGAGCTCTTGTGTTCTAGATGCAGGTTCTGAGAGCAGGGATGATGCTATTGCTGAATATTCAGGCATTTTTCTTTCCATTTTTCATGGAGATAAAATTATGTTTGCAGCAGCTGGAAATTTTAACTGGACAATTCTGTGATTAAAATAAGACTTGAGGTTGTGGCTGGCTTGGAAATACAGGCTGTAATTTCTTCAGGTCCTTCAGCTGTGTCTTTTCAAGTCACCACTGCTCCTGTGTAATTAGGTATTTCTCTATGCACTAATTAGCAGAAGAGCTCTCTGCTGCTGTCAGCCCAGCAGAGCTGCTGGCTCGGCTTCCACATCACTGGAGGAGATGTTGGGCTGTGCTACTTCACCAGGGCAGCCTCAGCACTGCTGCCACACCTCCAGCATTTGATCACAACCAAAACCAAGTGTGTCTCTGTGTGCATGGAAACATCATCTCCTGCTTTGGGATAATGATACTTCTCAGCTTTCATTAAACAATCAGAATAATTTTTTAAATCTACAAATTTATTTTTCTCCATTTTGTTAGTAGCTATTTAGCTGTAGAAAATAGCCAGTCCTGGTGGGTAGAACACCTAGGGTGTCAGTTATTCCAGAACTTGAGATTAGTTCCTCCATAGAGGCAAAATGCCACAAACGAACTATTTTATTTGAGATTTTATTTGACCTCTTTGCTAATTAGTGCATATGAAAATGTCAGTTTACCCAGGGGCAGCAGTAACCCAACTAACAGTTGCTGAATTACCAGAAAATATTTCTATATTTTTATTCCAGTAATTTGCAGTAAGTTGTGGTTTAGTATATTTTTTACTGCATTTTTATTCTTCCCTCATTATTTCAGATTTAATTGCTTGCTGTATTAGTTCCATCAATAGCTCATAAATAAAGTTATTCCAAACAGTGTGACAACTGCTGTCATCATAAGGGACCATGAGGGTAGTCACTGAGAACAGGATGATTTTCTTTCAGTTCTTCCTTTTTCCTGCTGCCCCTGAAAGTATGTTCTGTAGAATTTTGACAGTAATTCCCCAGAGAGAGAAGCAATTTTTTCTATAAAGATTACATAACGGAGAGATGATGTAGATAGGGTCTTAGAAACATGTACAGTTTAAATACCTAGAAAAAATATGATGTGCTATAAGGGCTTTCTCATTTGTATTACTCCAACTCAAAAGTGAGACTCCTGCAGCATATTGCAGAATAAGTAAAAGAGGGCTGCTGCAGAACAGCCACAGACAGTTAGAAAAGTGAGGGGATGTATTATTCAGGACTTACCTCAGGAAACAGATTAGCAACATTTACTCAATTGTTATTCTGAATTTTTTCGTGATTAAATGGTCTAATTAAAAACCAATCTAAATCAGAAGAAAGATAACATTTGCAAATTGATTTGTTTTTCTCTTCCTTTTGACGCCCATTAAGTCACATGGCACACTGTTGTTATTTTGCAGGAGGCCTGTCAGAAGTTCTATGAAGTCTTTATTTTGAGGTTCCCAACTAAATGTATTCTCTGGAAAATTTAAGTTAAACATGAATCTTAGGAGAAAAGTATTGGCTCAGAATATTGCAGAAACAAGGCTTACTGGTGACATTTCAAGAACAGTTACCTTCTTTTGTTCCAGGCCATGTTCAAATACAGAATACAATTGCTTCTGACCCAAACATCTTTCAGACAACAAAATTGGGTTAAAGAGGATGACTTGCCTAAAATAATGCATGAAGTCAGAGCTGAGTACACTGCATCTTCAAGTGACTCCTTTGGTCCCATGAGTAGCTAAACTACCTTTCCTGGTAAGAAAATGAAATAAACCTTTTTCAGATCTCAGAAATCAGTTTATCGCATCCTCTGTTTTTTGGTTTTTGTTGGTTTTGTTGGTTTTTTTTTTCAGTATGTCCTTTCCACATGTCTAACCAGATGAATGAAGAGAGAAATATGCATCAATTACAGGTGTGAAGTGCTCATAAACTTGTTTTCTTTCATTTTTTCTCTACAAGGTGTTTTCTTAGCAATTCCCAATTATATTACATGTGGTTTTAGCAATAAGTTGAACTATAGGACCTTTCTGAAATAAATATTAAAAGTCTGGCAAGGCACAGACTGAAGAGATTAAAAATCCCCAACATATTCCTTTCCTTTGAACTTTGGTGTGCAATTGGCTTGGAAAATAAAACCATGACAACACATATCAAAGTACATTTCTTTGAATGATGTGTATTAATTTCAGACAATTTCTTAAACAAGTTGGGGGTTTTTCAGGTTTTTCCATTAATAGGTGCAAGTCTATATATGAGTCCTAGCAGTAAAATTCAATTTATAGCACATTTTTAACGTAAACAATATCCGAAACAGAATGCAGGGGAAGTGACAGAATGCACGAGCAGCATATAGGCAGACCAAGGCCATTAGCAGAGCAATGTTTGGTGTTTGCAAGGTTTAGTGCCCTGGCCAGGGATAATGTACCAATGTCAGCTATAACAGTGGTAAAACAAGTGACAAAGAATAACAGAGAGAAAGTGCTTCAGATTACCACATGATTAGATTTTTAATACAGATATCAGCTTAGTATCTGTTCCGAAATATACAGATGCACTCTCAAGGATAAATGAAATAGCTAACAACCCTGCCACAGCACACCTCCCAAATATGAGGTTTTTATTAAAAGTAAGACCATGGCTATTGCTCTCAAGAAATGTTAACAGAGTATTAATTCCCCATGTGATATAACTATCCTGACACAAATGTATGTTTAATTATTTTAGTCATAGCTACAAAATGAAATTGTTCTCAATGAAGAGTAATTTTACATCAGACTGCCAACAGATTTGAAAACAGTAAGGGAGTTTTAGATATCTATCTTGAGTCCCTATGTAACAAGAATTCCCTTGATAGCTCTTGCATCAAGTGTAAATTTGTTGTTAAAATAAAGCAAATACTTAAAATCTGCTTATGACTGAAAGAGTCATAGCTAGATGCCTGCATTTCTCATTTAGCATTGGATTTTAAGTGATGCCAAAGGTGTTTCTACAAAAAAAAAAAGGAGCAATATATAGTTATCTAAGTGCATAAGACACGCACATAGAGAAAGCAACAATGCAGTTTTCCAGTTCCTTCTGAAGGCATTTGTCTGAACACAGTTTGTCTGTTTATACTATCTACAGGCCTTCTCCTTCAGAGGAAAAACTTGTCTTCCATCAAATAAATCCAGTCTTTCTGACAACAGTTTTTAAATATATGAGTGGTAAAGTTAGCATAACTTACAGAATTGTTTCAGATGAAGATCTATGCTTTAGGAAAATGGAACTTCCCAATATTTTTCTAAACACCACTTTTCACACACAGACAATGAGGGTGCCACTTACTAATTAAACATGGGCCCTTACATCAAAATCCTGCAAACTTCAGGGGTCCTAAACCCATATAAATAAACATTTAAAAGCCATTAAATAAAATTCATAGGAAATTGGTCAAACCAGAACACGGTTTTACAATTTCTGTAATTGAAAACATAAGAAGGTTTTCAATTACAGTATTACTCATTTGCAGTATCATAAAAAATTAATTTGCTGTTTTACAAGAATATGTTAGTGTGAATACACGAATTATATAAACAGATTACAATCAATTCGAATTTCTCAGAAATTTTTGTCACTGTATTTTGCTGGTAAGTAGATGTTCTATGACTAATTACTTTCAATTAAAAAAAAACCAAGAAGAAAGTCTGTTTAAATATCATTGTTGAAGTTGCAACTGCAATGTATATTCCTTTTCCTTCAAAAGACAAAATTCTGTCCTACTGTGTGCTGAAAGTTGTTTACCCACCGATGAATAGCAATAACAAAAAAAAATGCAGGCAGAAATTGGTAAGTTCAATATAGTTTCATCACACTAGTTATCTTGGATATGTGCCCTGAGAGCTTGGGATGATTCCCTTGCAAATTGTTCATAAATGTGCCCTGGAAAATGTCTGTAACCTTTCCTGTGTGTCATACTGACTCCTGAAAAGGCACTGGCAGATTTGAGAATACTCTTTTATTCTCCTTAACTTATTAATCTTTATCTCTAGTGTCAGCCGTTGATGCCAAGAGTGAAACTCACAGATATTGTGGGTTCTCTCAGAAATGAGAAGGATAAGAGTCATCAGAGATTGCTAAATATAATAATATTTGTTAACTAACAGTTTCTGTGTTCTGAATCATTACAATGACATTAAAAAGTTGGAATAGGAGTAGATTAGGAAAATAAAGGAATTTGCCTAACATTGGAAAAAACATCTTGAGAGGGAAACAAATATTGTTTCTGCTATCATAAGTGCATGGAAAAAATATTCAGGTCTGTTATACATATAAAAGGAATTCCAGGAAGGAAAAATAAAGATTAATTTGCCAATTCAATCACTTTGTCAATTGTGATGAAATTTTATTTCTTTTTCACTTTCCATTAGGTACAGTCAAGTTTAATATGATAACTAGCAACACCAGGCCTAATTGTAACTGTGATGATTACCTTATATTTTATCCTCTATCATATGGTATTTTCTTGCTTCATACCACAATTGTGGCTTATCATCCATTGTGTCATCTGGAAAGTGGTTCCAGGCACTTACTCTAATGAAATTATTTAATTTTTAAGCAGTGTTTCCATTATGTCAACCTTGTGTAATATGAGATAATTTTTATGCAGGTCCACTTTCTACAGGGAGAAAGCAAAAGGTTTATTACTGGGTGACAATTGTATTACTTTAACAAAATGTTTCCACGATAATCCGTTAACACAAAGAAAAATATTTTGTACTTAAAAAAATTATCAGTAAACATTTTCTTTTTAAAAAAATCCTGACATCAGTTAACACAGCAGAGTAAGCTTTTGTTTTGTTTTCTAGAGGGGTGGCTATGATACATAAAAGGGAAATGCTGTTTCATGCAGAGTTGCTTTCATTGAGAATCAAAGTTTAACTTAATGACTATTACTTAGTCAAAATATAAATTTCAAATCAGTTGGTTGCACCTTATGATCATGACAGCCTTAGAACTTATGATAAATTGTGATTTTATGTAGCTAAGAAGGAAAGACATTTTGTCCATACCATACGTAGAGGGCAAGGCAGAACCAGCAATTAAACTTAGAATTCCCTATTTTCTGATCCATTGCCCTAATCACAAAATCATTTTTCTATGTTCAATTTTGGATAACAAAGAAGATATAATATGGATTTTTCAAGCTTCATTTCCAATTATGTGTCTGTAACCAGGGTGCAATTTTGCTTTGTGTCTTGGGCAACATTCTTTATTTCAATTAGTTTCAAGTTAATGGGTCTTTTTTTGCAGTGAATGCTTTTTTTGTTTTTTTTAAACAGGTATAGATTATTCAGAATCTCATCAGCAATGAATAGACATATTCAGTTGTTCATTTGGTACTTCCTTTTTCTTTGGCTTGATAAGTACTCATGATGAAAATATTTCCAACCTGCTTTTTCAAGTTCAAAATTGACTGAATAGTGCACAACATCATTAGGTCTAAAACAAAACCTGATGAACATTTTTGACAATGAACTGATTGCATTAAATACTTGTAGAAAGTGGATCACCAATTTTGCTTGGAATACTTACAAGTATTCACGTGTGCATAATCATTAAGTTTTATGAAGGTAATGTCCTCCTAGATATTTGCTTTTAAAAATCAACTGTGTGTAGTAGCTAAATCAATGTGTAGTAATTCAAATATACGCTGCCAAAACCATCCAGTGAAGTACTGTCTGTAGTTAGACATTATGGAAAGCTGCAAGTATGAACAGAATTGTTTCTTTCCCAAATACCACAGACATTTCATGCAGTCAGCAGTGATCCCTCTCAGGTATCAGGAGAAGAAATGTAATTTTTGCCAGCAACTGTCACAGCTGAAATATTTCTGAGTGATTATGTCAGATTTTGAAATTCCCTTTCACATAAAAAATTAGGAGAAATTCATATTCTATTAGTATAATATGAAAAATAAACCCCACTCTACATCAGAACGGCTTTTACAGTCTTACCTGTCATCAGCTCTAGACGTCTGACATGATGTATCACTCAAAACCTTCAGACTACTTGAGACATAATTCAAGTAATGTTTTAAAACAAAAACCAAAAGCACATCAATGCACAAGTCTGTGGGTCCCACTGGTCTTCAAATTGTGAAAGTTTGAAGATTACCTTTCTAAAAAACCATTTTCTGTAGAACTTACTAATTCCATTAAAAGTACATAACTGCAAAATATTTACTATATAAAAAACGAAATGCCTATATCAATAACAGATGTCTTAAATTACAGATAAAAGCATATATTTATAAATATATTTATACCATCTTTTTGAATTTCTTCCAGCTGTCATGACTCAGACTATAGTGAACAATCTTTTTGTCTAGTTTGAATAATGTTTATACATTCGGCATAAGAAACATTATGTCATGTCTAAACCAGTATATTTTTTTTTGCATGTTCTCTTTTTCTAAATACTCTAGCACAGATCTCAAGAGAGTTGCTTTCTCTAATGTTAAGGTTGTATGTACAAAAGAAATCATGTAAGTAAGAAAAATTGCTATGTCTGACAAATCATTTTTAGTCCATCCATTTGCATTAATCCCAATTGTTTTGTTGAAAATGTGCGCAAATTTATCACCATAAATAGTTTCTACAAAACTATAATTCATCTTTTCCCCAGTTAAAAGTTATCTATTGACATCTAGAGAGAAATAACAGAATATCTCAGTTCATCTTTGGAAATGTAACAAGGAAATAAATATGAACTTCTTGGTTTAGCATTGACAAAGGCCAGTGTGAATAACTCTGCAAGCACTTAAGGATCAATCTAATGAGTTTTGAGCAATGAATACTTTGAAGTTACATGCAAGTTATTGCCTTGGCTATGAGATGTCATTTATGCTTATGAGGTAATCCGTCTTGCTCCAAGATTATTTTGCCTGTGCTTCTCATGAAAAGACTCCTGTCAATATTTATCCTTAGGCTTCAATTGTTTTGTTTATGGCTTAAGGTAGAATATTAAAGCTCTTCATATTGACTAACCATCAGTTATTTATACAAAGTTTCAATAAAACTTTTTTTATGATAAATTACAATTCATAGTTACCTTAGAAACATGTTGATTCAGTAGTGGTGTGATCAATATCAATTATACAAAGATAATTAAAGTTGGTTTTTAATCATAAAATGGGTGAGTTTCCCAGTTTTTAAATATGATCCTGTTGCATAGCTAATGGTAATACCAAGCAACCTTATTTTTCTGAATTAGCGTCAGACTGGAAAAGCTACATTTCAGACAAAAATATTTTGAGGGCAGAACCATGTACAGTTAAAAAAAATATTTCCCAGTTAGATTAATTTTGCATCACGTTGTTATTAGACTGTCTCTGAATACTTTACAGGTGTTTCAAAAGGTATGTCCTAAATTTGATTTCTTAGTTTCTGTCAAAAGTCTTCTAGAACAAGAAAATATTTTGTTACTTCCAGGAGGAGCAAGAAAAGCAAACATTATACTGACAGTTTAGAATTTTAAATTACTCTTTGGAATTTTAAATTGTTATACTAGTCACTCAGGAAAGACTAACTTTGGTTTGGCTTAGTTTTCCCAGACAGGTGAGAAAAACTTTTGTATGATGTTGTAATTTTATTCATGGCTTCACATCTAAAATTGATTCATAAAATCTTTCCCAAAGAGCTGGCAAAAGCACATTCATTTAGAATCTGCTGTCTTACAACCATCCTCATTTTATGTCAAAATGAAACCCATACTGTAAAAAGATGTGTTTTGGAAGTCATTTTCTTAAGTCACTAGAGATATGTGGTAATACCAGGGAGATCGTGTAGAGAGAAGAGTGGGAAATGAATTTGTGTTCCTGAAATTTCACACAGTTATGCAACTTTTTATCTGTGATGGACTAGGTGAGAATACTGTTCTGTAGTCCTTGATTGGGAAACCATTTACTTGAGTAGACACTACAAGACCAGACTTGAGAGTACATTCCAGACACATCAGACTGTACTCAATTTAAAGTTTATTCTTATTTAACTTCATGTTCAATGACTGCTTAGAACATCTGACCCTCATCTTTTCTTCTCTTTTGGAGTTTTGAGTGCAGAAGAGTCTCCAACTCAGAAGTTCTTATATGTGCTGTCCAAAAATGCTCCAGAAGCAGTGCTGAATTAATTTGATCAAGTCAGCTGGTGATGAAGAACCAAGAAGATGCCCATGGTGAGGCAGCACTGTGTTAGATCAGGAAACACCTTCAGCCATGGTGAGTGCATTTTTTAACACAGGTCAATATGAAATCATAATCATATTTTCATATCCTTTTTTATGTCAACAGTGCGCTTAAAATTTTAATAATCCATAAATTAAATAATTACATAAAGTGAAAATATTATCACTGTAATAGGAGTTGGGTTTTCAAAGACTAAACATTATGAAACTTTCTACTTTCCTGACATATGCCATAATTTCTTTAATCAATCACAAAACAATACATAGTAAACCTTCCATAAAGCAGAAATAATGCTTCATTTTCTCAGGGGCTGGAAATGGTATTGCTTCTAATGAGGATCAGCACGGATGAGTGAGTAGTACCAGAGATTCATAGCTTCTGCTGTCATTGATACTCATGAAACACAAGTCATGATTCAGCTGTCAACTCCTACGATTCCTAAACTTTCCCCCACAGTTTGGGCTACTTTTACAGGTAGCATAATTAATCAAAAAATACCTAGCTCCAAGTCATTCAATTTCCCTAAGCGACACAGCTAAATGCTACAAACACACTGAGTGGGAAAAGATGTTATCTGAAATGTCAGTTTGCACATACAGGTGTTAGACCTCATTTATATTCTTCTTCCATCTTACACAGATAAAGCACATCTGGCAGTTAATATTTTGTTTGAGAAAGTCTTGCTGAGCCTCATCACAACCAAGTGTGTCCAATTTTCTCTCCCCGCACGAAGCATGAAGTAACATCGTGCATCAAAACTTATCATATGTTTTTTCAGCTCATGAGAGTTTATCCTTTTTCAATTGCTGCTGTGTTTGAAATACAAGTGGTTTAAACAACACAGTAGACAGGTGTTGGAAAGCTATTTCCAGCACCAGAAGGAAGCATCTTTTCCTTTCCAAACAAAAATGTTCAGTTTTTCCTCATATATAACCACAGAAACCACTTCAAACAGGCAAATATCTTCTAGAGACATACACAACTCCATTTCTGTGGATCATGCCGTCTTTTTCCTATTCCAGTTGGCCTTCCAACCCATCCAGAAAATAAAACAGAAATTCCCTGAGACTGAAACAAGTATTTTGAGTCAAGAAAAATCTTACAGCACTGATCACAGCAGAAAATACAACTTCAAGAAAAAAAAAATCCTCTTCTCTATCAAATCCATCCCATGTTTATAGAGCTCCCAGGACAATTTTATCATGCTGATCTTTTATTTAAGATGCTAAGAGTGTTTCTATTATTTACGGGTAGCTCTTTTAACCTCCATTTCCCCACTCCATTCCCCTCCTTCCTTCCTCTGTTCTTTCCCTAGATTACTACTGACCACAAAAATATATAAATATACAGCACAGAACATATGAAGCAACAAATTTAAGAAAGATAAACATTTGATTTCTATAGCTTTTTGTAACTTCAATCTGACTACAACTTTCTGACCTTATTTAATATTTGTATTTTACTTGTTCACTTAATAGCATACCAATGAGGTTTTTTTAAGCAAGAATACGAATCTGAGTTGAAGCAAAATACTTTTATCATTATAAAAGTTCTGACCATGTATATAGCTAAAGTTGGAATCAGTTATATGCCTGACATTTCATATGCTGTGGCATCCCCTATGATGTTGACAGAGTATAGAAGAAAACAGGGATGCTCCTCTTTGTCACTCAGCAGACTGTGTGAAATCATTAAAAGTTATGATGAAAATTCATAAATTCATAAAAAAAAAAATTTCCTGGTTTCAATTTCTATTCTAAACTTGGAATTCATTCCAGCTTTTCCTAAAGGTTAAAATCAGAAATTCCCCTTTTCCCTTGTACTGTTCTGGATTTTGTTTTCATTTGCAGTTATCTTTCTTACTGTTCTACTGAAAGTGGTATTTTTTTCTAAGCCTCCCATGGATCATTTCTGATTTTTTGTCTCCATGTTTTAATTTTATTTTTTCACTGAGATTGAGGAATGCATTATAGCAGATTGAGCAATGTGTTTTAGAACACAATGAGAAATTATTTATGCCAAATGAAAAAGTTTAAAGTGCATTGTGCCAGAAGATAAAAAATGCAGATACATTTCTAAAATAAGTTGCTGAGTAATCTGCAATAAGGTTTTTCATAAATTTTTCTTCCTTTCAGAAAGAAAAGGAAAATAAATCCGGTTTTTATTACTATTACAAAATCTCCATCTACTAACTATTTTTATGAAATTCTAAAAGTCTTCACACTACAGAAATTTTGCACACATTTATTGTAGTTTAACCCCTGTAGGCAGCTCAGCACTGCACAGCTGCTTTCTCATTCCCCTGCAGTGGCATGGGGGAAAGGATTGGAAGAGAAAAAGTGAAAAAAATTACAGATTATGCTTGGTAGTTTAATAGGAAAAGCAAAAGCTTTTGCTTTGCACTCAAAGCAAAGCAAGAAACTCATTCACTGGCTCCCATCAACAGGGAATCAGGGCTGTATCACATATCCTTTGGAAAATAAAATATTAGTATGGTATACATTGTGATTGAACCAAAGTGATTCTTCAAAAAGGACAGGAAAAACATTTGGAACTGTGGCTGCTTTTATAAGAAAGGAAGAAAGAAAAGAGTATAGTTTCATGTTTTAAACTGTAAAATTTCAGTTGGAATATAAAACACTAGTCATTTTGTTTGCAATAAACAGCAGAAGGGAACGTTGTTAATGTCAAGGTTGCTTAGATACATAGCCCTACTTAAATCAGTATGAATTAAGATTCTAAAAACATTTGTAATCTGGGCCTGTGGTGCTTGTACATCAAAATAATCAGGAGAGATTTAGTATGCATGTTTTTTCACCCTGAAGGTTGAGCAAGAGTTGTGGTCAGCCAGAATTAGAAATGACTCAAGATGAATGGATAAATAAGTTTCACAGATCTGAGCTTCTGTTGTAGACTGATTTGGACAGAAGGACCACCCTTCTGTACTGATCAGTGATCCTCACCTATTCCAATGGCAACAGGCTTCCTGTGGGATTTATTGTTTTACAACATTACCATCTGTGCTGGTGTCATATTGTGGATGGGTCTGAAAGCATAGATAGGAATTATGATGACACTAATTTTTACATGCAATATTGCCTGGCTAATAGAATTTGGCCATATTCTCACTCTTCCACAACTTCAACTGCTCTAAAAATCAAGGAATACCTATCACACTAACATAAATTGACTTTATGGTACTGTCAAGGACAATAAATTCTCCCAAAGCTAAGAAAGGCACAAAGGCTTTTCTCAATTATCAGCTGTTTGCAGTTGGGGGTTGGTTTCTGCTTGTTTGTTTGTTTCTTTCCTTGTTATTTTGTCACCGATTTATTGAGTAATCCATTCAGGATTGGGCAACAATGAAATATGGTGATTTTGACATCTGATGTTAATAGAAACTGCAATTCCAGAATCATTTTGCATAATTCCACATAGTTTAACTCTTTCTTTGCTTAGTCTGTGCTCTCTAACATTGAGGACAAGGTTTCAACAGCTCATCATTAACCAGTCATTCCGAATTCCAGAAACACCACAGGAAAATAAGTTAATAGCACTTATTTTGTAATTGTATGTATTTGAATGAAATTTATTTCACCTGTGATGCCATGTTAAGAGATATGGTGCTTCGTTTTGATTCCCATGAGGAATCAGTGTGTTTTATGACAATTCCAATTTGATATACAAAGAAAGGTAGAAAAAAGAGAAAGAAATAGAGAAAGAAAAAGAGAAAGAAAAGGAACACCGAAAAGAACTGAGTAGAATTCTTATAGCAGAAAATAAAACTGTTAGCAGTTAAGAGAGTCAGAACTTGAAAGATTCCTGGTAAGGGGAAGGGAAACCCAAAAGGATAATCTATAAAGGAATAGATTTTTAAACAGATCTTTAAAAAACAAAAATTGAAAGTTATACATAAATCCTAGATAAGCAAAGGAGAGAAAGAAAAAGTATGGTGAAAGCACCACTGCAGAAAGTCACAGCCTGACTAGCACTCTAGACTTATCAGATAGCTCACAACAGAAGGAATGTCTAACAATTTTCTGAGCTTTAAATCATTAAACTTCCCTTTAGTGCCTTTTTTTCATATTCAGTCCATTCTCAGAGTGTACCTTGCTATCCAACAATCTGAAGCAGGAGAAGATCTTGGGAAAGGTGTTCTAGCTTTCTTCACTACTCCAAATGGCTTTGAAATTCTATGCCAGGCAGTCTAATACTATTATCATAAAACAAAAATAAATTATGGAGTGTTCTGAATTTTTGTTGTTTTATTATAGTGGCACAAAAATTGAGCTATTCCTAGAATAATAAATGCAGAATACCTAGCAACATGTAAAATTAACAAAGTACATGATAAACAGGAAAGTAAATAAAAAAAGAAGCCTGAAAGAATTCGAAGGCAGAGAGGGGCAAAAAAATTGTTATTGTTCAAGCAATTAGTCTCAGTTTTGATGCTGCTGAATATTTAGACCAGTACTTTGTTATTTGTTTTTTTATTGTATATCATGGCAATGCATGAAAGTCACATTCATTTTGAGGCTTGGTACACAGACACACAGGATGAGAGAGACTAAAATTGTTTAGAATAATAGTAGGCCCTTAAAAATTATTAAGTCAATAATGACAATTCATTAACAGATTAATTGTTCTGAAAAAGGTCACCAAAATGTTTTAAGGCTTCTGGATTTAAATATTTATAAGTTTTAGACTAATTTTGACTGGCAGAACTATTTATGCCTGGTGTCAATTATATTTTGAGAAGTAAGCAGCTGGGTTGGAATCCAACTCTATGTCCTTTGCCCCCTCTAAAACAGCATAAACTTTCAGAAAGCTTGAAACTACTGACTTACTTCTTAGATCACGGACTACTGGCAATATCCTCATGCATAGTATGAAACCTACCTGGTTGTGATTTCAGATTTCCAGAGTTTGCTACCAAGTTGATAGACTGAGTACAAAATTTACAACTACTGTTGTTCTCTTTCAAGTGATTTATAAGACTATTGGAGACAGAATCTGGTGCCAACGTCAGCATAATCTCCTGATATCTAAAGGTAATATTGATTGGTAAGACTAACTGTAAATCCACCCAAATAAAATCTTCAGGAAACATATCACATACAATAAACTTTAAGACCTTTCAAGACCACATCTTCAGATGAAAGTCTGAGCACAAGGACATCAGATTTTACCGTCACTTTTTACTCCAACTGTATTAAGTATTTCCAATTCCTTCCAATCATCTTTTTTTTTTTTTTTTGAGACTTCACACATAAAACCTCCAAAGATGTCTATTAGCATGCAACAAGTAATAGCAATTGCAAGCAATCACTATTATTTTTCATTGTATTATTTTTGCAAATGTGATTGCTAAGTTCTAAAAACAAATTTCCAACTAAATTATGGTAACAATCTGAAACCCCAACATGCAGTGCTTCTCTTTCTGGAAGCAAGACGTGTTCTTGAACAAGCTGTGTAGCATTATTTCAGCATTACTGAATGCCAAAAAAGTCTAAAGAATTATGCAAACAAAGCTATAGCCAAATAATTCTTTCGGTCAGATACAGGACTTAAGTTCTTAGATTTAATTTCTGAAAAATTTTATTTTTACTAAAATAGTGCCATTCTGAATTGAATCAACATAAATGATACTTTCTGTGAACTCTAAAACACTGTGGACATAACTCTGAAACTGCCAGCTGTCCCAAACAGACTGCAATTTAGCACAGTTAGGTAGGCAGAAGTCAGAAATTAAGTATCTAAATTAGACAGTACCAGTACAGATTTTTTTCAATTTGAGAGACTAAAAATAACAAAAAGAAGTATTTTGTTACACTATAGCAAATTAGCATAGCTAATTTTGTTACACTGTAGCTGTACACATTTCCCGTATAACACACAAACAAGAGTTAAAGCCATTAACAAAGCACTACTAGAAATCGGAAAATAAACTTTTTTTTTTTAAATACCTCAAATAGATGGCCGCAACTGCCACAATTTTCCCGTTAAATAAAACCACTTTGCAAACATGTTCAATGTCTACTTCTCTTTGTATCCTTTCTGGCCTTTTCTTTTAGTTTGTTTTTGTCCTCTTTCTTTATATGCACATGCTAACATCTAGGTTCAGGCAATACATGATATTTTCCCCATATCTTGAAAAATTTTAAGGCATTCACTATAATCAACATACTCGGATACTAGCTGAAGTTTTCAGAATCTGAAGTCACAAAGTGAAATATCTACATATTCATGAGAAAGATCTGCTAAGGCAATAACATTTCAAGAAGGCATTTATTAGTTTCCTTAATGGTATTTTTCACCAACTAATTTTTTTTTGGTTTTCCATCTTGAGTTGCTGCTGCCATTTTTCCCATATTACACATCTATTTAGTTGGAGAGAAGAGACATTTCCCATGAAGATCCTAAAAGTAGTGTCCACAATAGGTAAAATCAATCACTTTTCAGAAGCTTTATTCTCTACTGCCTAGAAAAGCAATCTGAAGCTAGTTTCCACCTTCACCATTTTATTTTCTAGTCAGTGTCAGTCAGATAAGGTGAATCCTGCCTGCAGTCTCAAATTCACTTTTTTAAAAAATTTATTTAAATCTCAATATTAAAATTAAATATTACTCATTATTTCAAGTTCTAACCTTTTAGACTCAGTCACATTTGAACAACTGCAGAAATATTTAAAGGCATATTCTGGAATTTTTTATGGTCTGCAAGTGTTGCACTATAACTGACAACCTACAGAAGTCTGGAAAATTATTTTTGACAGAAACGTAGTGAATGAATATGCTTGGGAACAAGTACCAGCTGAATGAGCTGAATAGGTGCCTTCTCAAATTAATGATAATGTGGAGTTTAAGCATAAAGGTTGAGCCCTTAAAGTGGGGAGGGAAAAGGAAAAAACAAACCAAACAAACAAACAAAATCCCTTTTTGGAAAGCCACTTTTATTTCCATCAGATACAATCGGGTCAACTCACCAGCAACTTGGAGAAGATAAGACAGTGAAAAGGCTAGATTCTATGAAAACCAGAATAAAAGACTGCAAAGTAGAGCAACAGGAATAGGAATAGACTAAAGGCATTCAAAGTAGAAAACTTTTAGTCTGTCTCTGTAAAAAAAATCTTCAATTTATTCTTGCAAAGGACTAAAGTAAAACTTGCCAGGTTGGCCAAGTGAAATACTCAAGGAAAGTCCAGCAGTGAGTTATGGGTAGTAATTCAGATACCAAAGGAAATCAGAAGATTTTATTCCTTTTATGCCATCGAACCTTAAACATGGGTATTTATCAAAAAGCATTTAATACACCCACTTCTGTGTAAGTCTGGTTTAGAAGCCTAGTAATGAAGGGTAACTTGTATAATTTTGCAGAAGAGCTGTATCAGAATCAAAAAAGTATATGATCTTTCAAGGCATTGACACCAATTACAGCAATACTGAAATTTTATTCTATAGCTTATATTTAATATTTATGGAATGAGTACATGTAGTTGGGAACTGCTGAAAATTGGAGCATCTTTAATGACAACAAACTGTCTAATACTTCAGTCAAGAACACTACTAAAGATATATAAACATACAACTGTAACATTTTTTACTATTAGATGGTTCTGCTTAAAAATGCTAGGTACTCAAACATTCCTTTCGCCCTAGAAAACATCAGTTATGAAACAACACACAGTGTCTCAGAAAAAGGAGGGGTTGGGTCTCAGGACTTATCCAGTTCAGGTTACTTGGACAGAGTATGTGCATGGAGGCTGCTGCAGTAAAGCACTGTAAGGACTTGAAGAGTGCAGTTGTCTGTCCCAAAACCCAACACTGTCCCCATAAGATCAGCCACAACAATAGAACTTAAGACAAACACAGACAGCACAGCAGGAAGGAGCTAATTCCAGGCCTAACAGAGGCAAACAGTTGGTTAGCATCCCGACAAAAACTCCCTCTGCGGCAAACTGTGGGAAAGGAAGCAAGTGCTTTGACACATACCCTCTCAAGCTGTGGGAGCAGCATCTATGCCCCCATGGACACCTGGGATTTGGACTGTATAAAATTGGTGCCTCCAGAAGGATGACTCCAGCACCAAAGACCAGGGTAAAGAAGGACCAGCCAGACACTGCAGGAATCAAGATTGTGGTAATTTCTTTGTACTAAACCTCTCTCTCTCTCTCTCTGTCTCCCTCTCTCTTTCTCTTCCATCCCCTCTCCATCCCATTTCTTTCACTCTCTCTACCTACATTTACTCTTAAATAAAATCCATACTATCGAACTGGCATATGGTCTTTTTTGCACCTTAATTTGGGCAGAGGCATCTCTTATAATTGGATCATAACAGGTGTAGAACTGAAGTCTAGCAGATTTGTGAGACAAATTTACCTATCAACATATATAAACAAGCATTTAAGGGTAAAAGGTGGTGTGATTTTATTTAAAATTACCTCTTCCATTCTTACTTTTTCTACAATTTTCCAAAAATAGTTATTTGGGTCACATATTCTGTTGCTTTTCAAGCTGCAAAAGTTTAAACTACTAAAAGACACAGACGCGCTAGGGGAGAACTCCCTCTTTGGAATCACACAGTTAATTTGTACTTGTAACTCAGTTGCTCTTAAAAGAAGTACTTTAGCAATCAACATTTTTAGTATTCTACAGTGTTTGTTATTGAAACATTTGCATGCAAGCAGAGAGAAAAAGGATGCATCATACCAATTATTGGAGCTTAACTCTTTCCATCTGTAAACAGGTTGGCTTTCATTGTTTGCTAGTGTTTTCCTTTAAAATATCTCAGTCTCAAAAATGCTGCAACATGGATCTTCCTGTTCAAATCAGAAATCATGAATGGGATTTAACCACTTGGGTTAATTTTGGGTAAGCAGAAGCAGCGAAGACCTAACATAGACCTAACTTATCTGATAGGATGTTCATGGAACTCAGATTCAGGATGAGCCAGTTCTGCATATTTTGTGCTTACATTTTACAAGTTGTTGGTTGAGTACCAAATATAGTACCAACAGGAATTCATAATGAGGCATTGTGGGGGAAATTTCACTTTTAAAAGTTTTTTTGGTTACTTTCTATAACCTAAGACAAAAGTTTTCAATCCAAGGAGAGAGATGATGCATGTTTTCAGACATTCTTTTTAAGAAATCCGATAGTCATGTCAGTAACACAAGCTCAAAATATACCACTTGTCACTCTTTTTCCACTTTGGTTTATTCTAGATCAAGTCATTTATGAGACAGAATGTGTCTCCTATCTGCCTCTTAATGAAGAGCAGCCTATTTTCTATAGAACATGGAAGAACAGTGCAATTGTGAGAATAAAAGAGCACAATGTCATAGTTAAATGTCTATAATGCTTCCAAACACTAATATTTCTTTATGTAGCCATGGAATTTCAAGGTATTTTTAAAATTTAAAAATTAATTGATAATGCTATTAAAGATGGATGGATGGATAGATAGATGCAATCAATTTTTAACATTTCAATGTGTTTCAATTACTTTTCAGAAGAATAAAAAATTATTTTTTAAATTTTTCTTGGCAAGTTAAATAAATAAGAAAAGTTGTCTAAATATTTGTCAGCCATGCAGAGGCATATTCATTAATTCTAGTCTTTGTGCAGCTGGAACAGTTAAATAGATTACATATATCAACATGACAAAGATCAGATACAGTAACTTGAAAAATAACATCAGCTTGCACTAATCAATCAGAAGAGGGATGTTCTCACATGTTTCTAAGCTCCTTTGAAAAATTCAGTTCATAGAACTAGTAGTTCTGAGTTAAATTTTCAATAAAGCATAAAAACAAAGCAAATGAAAACCCCAACCACCGGCAAACAGAACAAGAAAACTCATCAATGAAGATTTCAGATGTCTTGGGAATCAATATTAAAAATAAAAAGCCACTGCATAATACCGAGATGTATGCATTTGCATCTTTTTGTGAATATTTTCCATAAACAAAGTAGGCATCTACTTTGGAACTTTTTGTAGAAAGTAAAATGCTTTTTCTCAAATATATAAACATTTCTTCTGAATTCTATTCAGTGAAATATAATATTTCTAGAATATGTCAACAATGAAACAAGAGGTTATAGTATGATTTATTACTAAACTGTTGTGTAAAAACAAGAGTTTTAATTTTAATTATTTCTTTTTCATGGTATAGCAGATCAATGTTTGTTCTACTTGCTGCTAGATTTTGTGGACAGGATTGTAACTCATGATAAACAAATTATACTGCTTAGAGAATATAGCAAGCTGCATTTTTTCCCTAGAATAAAACTGCATTTGTAGGATTTTCTAGGACAAGTAAAGAGATTTTTGAGGTAAGACCATATAACAGTACACTTTCTCATGCATAATCTTAATGATTAACAAAAAATATTGTCAGGTTCAGTTTAACCTTGTCCATTAAAACTTTTCCCACATTTTCTTTTGCATACCTTAATCTTAGAACCAAGCCAGCCTAAGGACCCATTCTGGAACTCTGTAAGAAGCTGTTTGATATTCAGTTTCAAGTAGGCTGCCAGCAATGAGTTGACACAATAAGTCTAAGCCTTGACAGCTAAACATAGGAAAGTAATGCTTATGAAATATTTAAGGTCATCACACAATTGCGAGGCTATACTGTCACATCTCCAAAGCATACATCATTCAGACTGAAAAACAGCATTGCTGCCTTCAATTATAGTCTTGTTTTACTGGGGCCAAACACATTTTTCTTACTTCTTCAGTGGGTGAAATTAGTTATCCATCTTTGCCAGTTCCTACAGCAAGCAATGTTTAGCCTAATTCAGGACATGTAAATGCCTACTAGACAACAGAAGGGAATTATCCCACACTTTATCACCCTCATCCATCTCCCTCCCCCACTCCTTTGCATCCTTTTCTCAGCCCTAGCACACCAAAACACAAGACCCCCAGTCTTCTGACCAGTGGTCAAACATGCACAATTTTTCCCAGTTTCACATCCAGCCTCATTCCACAGGCCCAGTATGTTTTTTCCAAAGTTTATGACTTGCCTTGCAGGCACTTGGAGCCCATCACTCTGCTGCAGCCCTGTGAGTCATTGCTCTGGGGTTTGCTGTTGGTTGTTAACACAAGGCTGTCTGTCAGGAGAACACGAGTGTTCCTGCCAGGGCACTCATTGGAACACTCTGCCACGCAGGAGCACCGAGGAGTTTCATGTGCCCAGCTGTCCCATGCTGTGTAAAACTGCAGCGAAATTGGCAGAGGAATTTCATGATATACATGGTTCAAAAGCTCTGCTAAACAGCTTGAATATCATTAGCAGTTTCAAGAAAAGTAATCAGTGATTTGAAGAGAAGTAAACATACTTAATGGCCCTATGCTGTTTCCCACTGCAATCAATGTCAATGCTTGCAGAACAGAGGTCTATTAAAATCATTGAAAAATATCTTTTTGTCTGAGCCAACCCTGCTTTCCTTTGGGAACAGCTGGGTTGTTTGGGGGTTTTGTGCTTTCGTAGTTTTCTTTATTTTTTCTTTTACATTAAAGATATTTCTTTGAAGAAATAAGAAAGGGAAACTGTTTTAGGAATAATTAGTTTTAAAAAAGTCTTTCACAAAAAAATAATGAAAACCGTTATGTAGGTCTTGTAAGACTTTAATACTGGCTGTTATAGAAATAATTAAAGTCCTGTGTACATAAGGTGCCACGCTAACAGTCTCTATGATAACATTGTCTTCTTTGGGCCCATCCTTTACTTTATCACAGTGTTATAATTCTTCAGACACTATAAACCTGTTTATCTCCTTTGAAAAAACAAAACCAAAACCAAAATCAAAACAAAATAAGACCACACAAAACCCCCACAAACTACCTCACTCTCAATCTCAAGACAAAACTGAGACAAAAAAGGTGCCATAAATTAGACTTGAAGTCCGGTTAGCTCAGGAGTTCACCTCTGCCCCCAAAAAGTGGATGCCTAGGGTGAAGAATGGGATAATACTTTGAGTACTTTCTCATCCTTCCTCTATTTTTAAACTCAGCTTGATTTGCAGCTGCCTATCATGCTCAGAGTATGCATTCTCCTCCAGTTCCATCCACAACAAACTGACAAGAAATTTCACAAATGTGATCTCTTGCAGGAGAAATGGCTGCCTTACTTCTTTTGAACGTGCCTCCTGTTACCTTACACCTCACAGAAGAGAATATTAATTTTCCCCTAACTTTCTTCTCTAGCCTAGTTTTGTGTTCCTTTTCATTTTTAGCTTATTTTCCGCTCGTCTATTTCTGAAAGTTGTTCTTTGCACAAAGGTTGTTCTAAGGCCTTTTTTTCATCCTTGTGCTTCTCTGAACTGCTTTCCATTCCACCACTTCCATTTTGACATGAGGGGTGGAAACTATAGAAGTGGCTATATTCTTCTCTTCTTTTTTTCTCTTCTAAAAACAATTGCTTTTTGTATTGTTTCCCCATGACTACTGAGTTCAAGTTTGTTTGAAATGAAATTGTATCAGCATCCAGAGAGCTTTAGCTTAAGTGGTAATGGTCTGCTGTGCACTCATGGATACACATTTCCTAATATTTTTTGTTGTTTATTTTTAAATCAATGCTGTTTAAATACACAGTCCCTGTTTTCCTAAGATTTTCATCTCTTCTTGTTCTTCTCTCATCTTTATTGCTCATGTACTTCCTTGCCTTTTCTTGGAGTCAGCTGAAAGAACATTAGCCAAGTACCATCTGGCAATAAAATGAACACAATTAAACTATTTACTCTGTTTTTACCAAAGTACTACAGGGATACAAATTCAAGTTTTTACCTTTTATAACCTTCCATAAGATGAGCATCTACTGATTTTCAGTACAGTTGGCAAAAACACTAAGGGCATTTTGGATTAACTGGCCAGGGTTTTTTGCTAGTGGAATAGCAAGAAACTGAATATACATCACCCACTTGTAAAAGCAAGTTAAGAGCTCGTGATGGCAGCCAGAAGCAAGAATAAAAGGATGAAATCCCACAGCTAAGGGGAGCTATTTCTATTTTGATGCATAAAAAGAAGTTATTCACTTGACCATTTTGCATGCTCCCATGGGCTGTAAAATCCTACAAGTGCCTCCATGATTGTGGGAGAGATGTGAATGCACATTGGCAAATATGCTGAACAAGGAATACATTTCAAGTGAGACCATACAGCATTCAATGTGCTGATGAGAGCTTCATGTGTGAGTGAGTCTGAATGAGTGGCCAAAAACCCCATCCCCTCAACAGAACTGAGCCAAGAAACAGCAGAGTCATTCAAATTCTGTTTCTTAGACATCTTGTTGAAAAGAGATTTCTATCTTTGGATGTTGTTTGTGTACATTTTGTGCAAAATACTGCCCAGATCTGTAAGTGTTCAGCCAGCTACTAGATGACCTCCAGCCTTCCAAACTTCTTGTATAAATACATGCTTTCATGCAAATACAGGCTATAACTGTCAGTAATACACAGTTGTGTAAGAAAAACAAAAAAGAGTTCAGGACTGTTTTTTATTCCTGCCTAAGAGTTAAAAAAATGAGAAACAGTGGCTAAAACCACTATAGTGTCAAAAAGTACATGAAAACCATGACACTCTACTTGCAGAAAAAAAATCTCCAAAAAGTAATTGGCGGTCTCTACTAGTTCCAACTGGAATAGAAATAAACTTCTTCATAGAACTTTGTATGGTGCTTTGTTTAGTAGTTGTGACCAAGATAGTGTTGATAACACAGGGGTGCTTTAGAAAAGGTTCTATTTATGGCAATATTTATAATAAAAAAGGAAGCCAAGGGGTACTGGTTTTATCCATGTCACTTTTATGTGAATGGCTGTACTGATTTTGGCAGTCATAAACTTGGTTTTCATTGCAGTAACTTGTATGGGTCTCTGTTTTGGATTTGTGACCAAAATAGATTTGACATTGAAGGGTATTTCAGATATTACTGGGCAGTACTGAAAGAGAATTGAGGAATTTTCTGCTTCTCCTGCCACTCCACTGGGTAGGGTGCACAAGAAATTAGGAGGGGATGTGGCCAGAACAATTGATCCTGACTGATCAAAGGGATATCCTACACAATATAGCAATTTTTTTTCAGCAGTTAAAGCTGGGGTGGGAGGGAAGAAGGATGTTCAGGGTTAAGGTGCTTGTATTCTCAAGCAAGAGTTACATTTGGTGGAGCCTGGCTTTTCTGGGTTGTTCGTGGCTGAACACCTGCACGTCCATGGGAAGTAGTGAATTAATTGGATGTGCAGCTTTTGCTTTTCATATTAGACTGCCTTTATCTCAACCCAGGAGTTTTCTAGCTTTTGCTCTTCTGTTTCTCTCCCCCATCCCAATGCTGGGGAATGATCAAGAAGCTGTGTGGGGCAGAGCGGCCTACTGAGGCTAAACCATGACAGAAGTCTCATAATCTTTTATTGACTTATATTATCTCACATTTTAAAGTTGTAAAAATATATAATTTAGCCAAAGTACTCAATTTTTAAGAATGCATGAAAAATTATGAATATTTCATAATACACTTAATAAAGGAGATAGTTAAATTAAAATTAATAAGTGTTGGAAACATAGAAGCTCAAATTAAAATCAAACTAAAGGATTGCATCCAAATGCAGCTTCAGGAGGATAGAAAGCTTTCCAAAATACTTGGATCTTTTAATATAATGATATTTCTTCAAAATTTCCAGATTCCTATAACTTTTTTTGGTTAAAAAAATAATAAAAAATACCCACTCCAAGTGTTTTAGTGTGATTTAAGTTACCATACTCATCATACTAAGGATTTCTGGGAGAGCATTCAAGTCCCTCTACACACTAGATCCCCTCATGAACTCACACAGTCAATATGTATACAGACAGCATTCTGATCAGCAAGATAATCTTCAATACCTCCTGAACTATGCTGGCCTTTTTTTCTAAAACTATTCTTGTCCAGCCAAACTCTATTACTATAAAAAGGATTTAGTTGAAATAGATCAGGACAAACTCACTGTCAGCCATCCTCCTGAGCCTAAACTTATTTACAGAAAGAATGAGAGCACTATTTCAACCTTTTATATATATATATGTATAAAATTGTGTTTTCATTACACTGAAAGACTATGTTCTGGATATGATTTCAAATACAAACAGTAGATTATGTTTCTATTTTTTTCCCCAAATATTTTACAAATGTGCATTTTATTGTCATATTACAACATCACTGTATTAAATGTGACAAGCCATTATAAAGACTAAACACAAAGTTCCTTTAGTGACTCAAACCTTTCTGCATTTTTAAGAATCACTATGTTGTTAAAACGAAGCATCAACCCTCCAAAGTGTTACATCTGAACAAGACTCCAGATTACTGTGCAGTGGTGGTACACACCAGCAGTAGCAAATTAAGGCTGACATTACTCATTAGCTTAGGAAAGTACAGAAAATTCCAGCTGCCATCATGCTTTTCCTCCTTTGCTGGAAAGATATACAGGGCAGGAATGAGAGGGAAGAAGTGAGAATGTTGTACTGACCAGGACTAAATTTAGGTTCACATGTCTCAGTTAATTCCTCTTGTTCTTTAATCATCTCTTCTGCCTTGAGAAAAGCAGACACTGTCCCTTTCCACTGAGGTCAGTAGTATTGTTACAGATTTAGCACTTGGCCCCCAGAGATCATTACTCAGTCAAGGTACAAAATAAAAGTGCTGGGATGGTGTTCATTAATCCAAGGGATGAGAGTAGTTCAGTGTTTAAACTAATACAGCGATAACAATGGATTTTGTAGTCATGTCAGTACAGCATATTTAAACCTCAGGGAAGGACTGTCATGGTCTACTTGTCCTACCACGAGAGCTGGTCTCCTCCAGCTATGTTTTGAATAACTGTCACAGGAGAGCAAAAGCTTCTTCTTCAGAGTCTCAGGCTCCCAGACTGTTTAGTCTATCATGATGGTAAAAACTCTGAGGAGGTATTTTTATGTGAAACACATTTTTAAAGTTATGCCTACATGTTTTTTTCATAAATATAGTTCAATTTTTATCTTTGTGTCAGCAAAATGCATTGCTGAATCATGTATTTCAAATATAACTTTAGCTATCTGAAGGGAAAACAAAAATCACAAAGATGTGACCTATATAAAAGTAATCATGTTTTATGTTTGACGTTAAAAAATGGATGCTTCATGCCTAGAAATGTACAAGACCAGGTTGGATGCAGCTTAATGCAAGACGTCCCTGGTCATGGCAGGTAGATTAGAACTACATGGTTTTTAGGGTCCCTTTCAACACAAATTGTTTTATGATCCTATAATTCTATATATTAATGATATATAGAACTTAAGTTATGAAACATAAATTAATTTAATTATGATTTACCAATTTTCAAATAATTTTTTTGTATCAAGCCATCTCTAAAATATTTGTCTTCAGTATCAGAAAAAAGTGTTGAAAGTATTCGACTATCTAATAAGTTTTTGGCTTAATACTCATTTAGAGGCCAGCATTTTGATCCATTAGGTAAATTAAAATATATATGTATTTTCATGATAAAAAATGAAATTGGCTACCCTATACACAGAGGCCTGAGATTGGATTCTTTCTAGAAATGCAAAAAGACCTTAGACAGTGAAATCCAGAAGCAAGATCTGAACCTGCTGCTTTGCCTCTTGGTGATTTGGTTTGCAACCAGCAACTGCCTTTTAATGTGTGATGCCAGTGGCTCATCCCTCTGGCCTTCCCATGTTCCTGTTCTTTAGACAACAGGCACAGGGAGTTCAGTTTAAATACTCAGTATTCATTCAAGGGCAGAACACAAATCTGGTGGCTTTTGAAAAATTGCAAGTATTTAAATCAGACTACATTACAGCAAATCAATCCTTTTCTGCTTCTCAGTAAGCGTTTCCATCTCTTTCCTCTTAATAATCATTACCATACCTTTTGGTGAAAGCAATAATATTTTGGGCGAAATATTCAACATTTAAATAAATAAACAAAATTACCAAGTGTACAATCTTCAGTGTTCTGGCTTCTCTAGACAACCACTGAGATCTTTTCATAAGCATAATCTTTGACCACGGGATGAAACACAACTGTTCAAATGTCACTGGAAAGTCAAGTTAGGACGTGTTGTGCCAGCGCAAGCAGTTGCAACCTGACAATGTGTAGGACTTTGCTACATTAAAGATAAAGCATGAAATTATACCAGGTGTAAATCATGTGGGTCAGAAGGCAGCATAAACATATCAACAAGAAATAAAAAGTAAACAAACTCTGGGTAAAAAAGTCATGAAGTAATGAGGTACCAAAGAAAATAAAAACTGTCAAAGACTAGTGGACCACATAAAATCATTTGCTTTTCGCAAATCTGAATTGATTCTGTTCTTAATCAATAAATCACTGAGCTAGAGGGATATTTAGGAAAATCAAAGTGGCAAATTCTGGGACAGAAAATAGCTCAATTGCTAAGAAAAGTCAGAAATGAGACATAAAAAGAGTTAAGGCAGAAAAAGCAGCAAAACTTAATGCGCACTTTAATATCTACAAATCTTTTATCGTAGAAAGATTTGGAACTTACTAATTACATCTGAAATGTAGCAAAAGACAGAAAAGTCAGTATTTTTTCAAACTCCATACATACATGGGATTCAGATAATTATTTTAATAGAAATAAAGCAAACTGGAGTGTTAGAGTAAGACATGAAACTTCTGTTTGTCCAGACTTAGACTCTGCAGGCTATTTAGCTCTTGTGTAAGTAGTTCTTTCACTGGATGATCTGAAAGTACAAAATATGAAAGACTGAAGCTAAAACGGACAGCTCTTTAGAGCACTTTCAGATCATTCAGGAAACAAACTGAAGCACTTGTTGATGCTGTGAAACTGATACACAAGAAGGTTGTGCTTCCATTCAGTGGGACCTTGACAGGCTGCAGAGTTGGGTATTCTGTTGCATTGGGATGGTACCAAGGTGCAATTTCCCTTCCTGATGGGCAGAATCCATCATTGTATTCAACACCTCACTGTTGTCATTTCATAACTTCAAACTGGCTCACGTGTAACTGGCTTACAAGATCTACAAAGAACATTAAAGCTTGGTTTTCCGTCTGCAGAATAACATATTTTTTCAACTGTTTGTACTTGCACATACACTTCAGAGGGTTGCAAGTCAGATTTTCATCAAGAGTAAAATTTACTTTCCTCCACTTTGAGTGCAGACTCACAGTGGTATATCTAGTTGTTAAGATTGGCACTGTGAGCGTGAGACCATGATTGGCCTCCCAATGTTAATTTCAAAATCAAGAACTCCCATCCCCTGCTTGTTTTCTTCCCTGACCTCACCAAAAAATTATCCTTATTTGGAAAGTGCTATCTCCCCCACTATCATTACTATTTTATGTATCAACATCTATCAACACCTATAATTTTCTCTTTCCTAGCCTGATAACGTTAAAAACATACCCTTTAGCATCTTCTTGATTCACAGTTTGTTCATCTCTCAGAAACTAATCATAATTTTTGTTTTATTATTTGAAAGTAGTATGAGTTTAAGAGATATAAATGGTCTGCTTGGTTCAAGAGAATAGTCTTTTTTTTGTAATAAAGAAGAAACAGTGAGATGTGTGGTCTAGAGACACCTAATATCCACTTACAGGAGTTAGACGCCAATATAAAGAATTTCATCCTTTATACAGATTTTCACCTACTGTTACTAAAAATTCATTCTTTCATTATGAAGTCTGGAACTATAAATAAAGGCAGAAGTGAAAACACTTTTGCAACTGGTAAAATAAAGTCAGCTTATTGACAAAAGGAGAGCAGTGGGGTTACATGAAATTTAATAAGGTCTAATAGACTTCTTAATAGGTTTCACAAGGCTGCAATATTCACTGAAGCTCAAGAAAAATGAATTAAATTATTTTAAAATAGATAAAATAAATATTGTTCTGCAGGAAGATAGAGAAGAGTCAAGAAAAAATTATTAGAAATTCATTTTTACCAATATTCAGTAAGAGAAAATACACAAAGAAAAATCAATTCAAAAGAACATGACAAAAAAATATAATCACATTTTGTGGAGCTATTTAAGAGTATGCAAAGCCATTATTTCAGACAACTAAGCCTAAAAAATAGCAAAAATCTTCACCGAACCCCAGTAAAAAACCAACAGATAAAATCTGTTGCTCTACAAGCATCTTGTCTGGAAGAATGATTTAAAAACAAAAGAAAGCTCAGCTGCTAAAGCATGAAAATACAGATGAGTCAAAAGCATCCCTTCAGACAAGGTCAGGAAATCCTAACACTTTTTTTCCCCCCTCTGTTCATAATTTTACTCTTGCAGCAATGATTCAGTATCTTATCTAACCACCTTTCAAGCATCAAAGAAAAAGAATATCAGATAAACAAACCAACCCCTCCCCCCCCAAAAAAAAGCCACCCCAACAGACTACAGAAAGTGGATCATTCTATTACATTTCTTAGAATTTTATGCTGCTATTGCCAGAATCAATCAATCAAACAAAAAATTCCATAACTGAAGAACGGAAATTTTTTTTCTCTGGAATCAGTAATAATTGAGTCTACTCAAGTTCAATTTAACCATACCCTTCAAGGTTTTTTCAGTGTTTTTTACAGTATTGAAATAGTCTTGTAAATGTACTACCCACATGCATAGCTGTTCTTTAGACTGCATATTTTATTTAAACAAAGTACATGTTTAAATAGAGAAAACATTTTCAAATTAGTAGATAGACTGAGAAATGAATCAGTAGAGTGGCAGTGATGAGTGGGACTTTTTCCAGAACTCTATTCTGGAAATAAATTTTTTATTCTTTTTCTCCTAAAACTGCCTTGAGTGGCCCAAAAAGTATCTCATCTATCTCATCATTGTGGAGACATGACGGAAAGAAAGAAAAAATAATAAACTCAGAAAGCTCATTTATTGTAAGACACTTTTAGCTATGTTTGTTATGCATAAAAAAATAGTGCAGCATCGATTTTCTTATTATTCAAGGTATAGGATATTAATTACCTGAGATTCAGTCTCTAATGAGATATTCATGCTGTTTTGCATGGGTGGGTAAACATATACAGACCAGAAAAAGCTCTGTCTGTGAATATTATTGGAAAGTACCTTAGTGCAGAAGCATTCTGCAAAAGCATAATTGATTCTGAAAAATAGTGGTCAGTGGGGGATGTGAAATATTGACAAAACCAAGCTTTCAAGACCTTTTTCCAATAATGTTGAAGAAAAGGATGCATCTAAAGTATATGTATATGCAAATTTTCTAAACAGGGATGTGAAGATCATTTGCAGCTGAGTTAAACAGGAATTATTTGAATTTGCATAATCTCAATGAATGTTGCTTTTATAATATAATGCCTAAGCCAATGGAACCATAGATGGTTTCAGTTCAGTGTAATTATGTCAATAATTTAAGCTCTAGAAGGACAATGCAGATTACAAAAAAATGTAGGGCATCTCTCTTGTCTTGACATATTCCCATTGTAATTCTCTTTATAGAGAATTCTTTATAGAATTCTTTATTCTCTTTATAGACCATTATGAGGTCTATTTGTGATCTCAATTCTGCATATTTCCACCAGGTTCAAGATGGAGACATAATTTATTTTATTTTAGTGACTCCTTCACAATCGTCTAACAAGAAAAGAAGGCAAAAACAACGTGTCTCCATGTAGACAAATTTTTGGAAGAATGAAGCTGAAAACAAAGAGTGGAAAGAAAGACAGAACAACAATGTTGGAGTGAGACTTAAACAGTTGGCTGGTACTGGTCTGGGTTATACGCCAAAATAGACTCAAGGCAGTTCTTATCCTCACACATGCAGGCCTGGAAACTTAGATGTCCTGTTGTGTCACCTGATTTAGAAAGTTTATGTTAGTTATGTTTCAGGTGGTGTCATAATCAGTCCAAACAGACAAACTAAGGATGAGTGTGTAGTCATTCACTTGCCAAGCACAGCTCTGCCATTGTGCAGAACCCACATAACCTCTAGGGCTCAGCACCATGACTTTATCTAGCAAAGAATAGTTTGCTCTTAATTTTTCTCATATATGTTCCCTAATTATGCTCTTAGAGAGATGAAAATATACCCTCACAAACAATAAATGCTAACATTAGGTTACTTTAGTCAGGAGAAACAACTGAGGGCCTCATGGTGAGGAGCCATGGTTTTTACTACAGTAAATAGTACGGAGGCCATATGGTCCCTTTGGACATATTTGCAGCCAAAAACAGGTTGGTGCCCAAAAAGGAAAAAGCAACATGAAAGGTCATATTGAATGAAAACATATTTGTGTCACAGAGTGTCAAAATCATAGCCCAGACCCAGAAAATGTCAAGTCAAATCAAGCCACAATATGTCTCTAGTGCAAGGTCCTATGTCTGATTGTACTTCATAGGGGACATTTCAAAAGATTTTCAAGTAGTTGTATATGAAGTTCTATTGGTTAATACATGCTCTACAAGGCATACACAACTGTCTTGTCACCGCTACCTGCTTTTTATGTCCTGTACTTGACATCAGCCTTCCAAGCTTATGGTAAAATCAACAACTAATAATTGTATAAAAAAGCTTTTATATCGTGACCAGGAACTTCTGTAAGTCTTTTCCTACTCCTGAACTGCTTTCAGCTATGCTCTTCTGTGCTGGCAGACACCTATTTCATTTGAATCCTCTTAACTCAGCAGAAAATCCTGTTAAGTGTCTGCTGTAACCGAACTTTTTGCACTGCATCCATCTCATCCAAATTTAATTATTTATAGATGAAGTGTCTACTCTAAGTTAGGCAAATACTGGAAAAATACTGAAATTCCTCAGTTCAGTTTTGCACAGCCTAGTGGTCTTTATGGGAAGTTAGCCTTATGGAGATGCTTGTCCTTTCCACAATTATTGTCTAAACCACAAGCTTTGATAAAATATTTAACATTTTTTGATGGTTAATGTTAGTGAAAATTAATTCTTATGCCCATTTACTATAGCAACTCTTCACACCCATTTTTTTCAGGGTGAAGAAGGGAGATTTTCAAGATCACATAGACATTTGGAGCAACAACAGCCATGTGGAAGGATTCTGAGAAAACCAGTGTAATTAAGTATAGCAATTCAATTTTCCTAGCAAATCCCCCAAAATAAGGATTTTTGTTCAGCAAAAATAAATCTGCTAAGTAAGCATGCATTGAGAAATCTCTTCAATCAATTTATTTACCTGTTTAGGCTTGGTGTTTGCCACTAGAACATGATGGCTTATTAAGAACTTATATTTTTTACTGAACTTATTTCTGGTGTGAAATACTGGACACAAATAATTTGCAGCAGTCTTATTTTAAAAGATGGTTATAGGAAACTGGTCCTGAGACAGGCACTACTGGACAGCCTATGCTTCTTGTCTGCTCACTGCCTCAGAGCAGTATTTTTCACTACCATTTTGAAAGGTGTTATCAATGTGCTACCACATAAGTAACAGCATAAAACTGTTGAACTGCAGTGCTGAGTACAGTTCACCTACCTGTTTCAGGGATACCTCTCTATTTCTTTTCTAACAATTATCTGTCCATTCTACTTACCCCTCTTTCTTAGAGAGACATTTCTAAGTAAGTAATGGCTGTTGTGATGGGAAATTGTAAAGTTGTGACATGGCAAATGAAAAATAGTTGGAAAAGTGGAGGCAATCCTAGCAACATATTTAAAGTTTACATTGCAGCTTGCCTTAGTGTTCTTCCCTGTGAAAGATGCCTTTGTACGGGAAGTATATAAGGCTTTGTCACTAATACTGGGCTCATCATTTCCATGCTAATCAGAGACAATATTTCAGAGCAGTCACTTGTTGGGTGTACAGACCTAAATCATGCTCATCACTGCTAGACTGTGAGATGAGGTCATGCTCTCGGCACATCTGATGCGACATGAAAACATTTTGTCCCCTGGTGCAATCAGCAGATGCAGCATCCATTCTCATGCTGCAATAACCTAGCAACAGCAGGATGGGCCCACATGACCAAAACATGCAATTAACTCCCACTTCACAAGGTTTACAGCTCAGAAGCTCCACTACCAGTGGTTTGTTTCAAATATCACAACATGTTTCCCAAGTGATTTGAGAAACTGATTTGTTTTGCAGACCCATGCACTTTCTTTTTCTTTTAATATAAAGCATTTAAATAAGATTAATCAGCTCTCTGTATGAGTACTGTATGAGTAGCTACCATAAATAAATCATATTTTTTTAATGAATAGGCTGAGTAAATTTTTATTTTTGTTAAGAGTCTTCGTTATCCTAGGTCATTGGCTGTTTTTAGGTCCTACTTGAAGTGCACAATCGTACCTATCCTCAAAGATAAAATTGCTGGCTATTCTGAACTATTTGCAAGTTGGTGCATTTTTCATGATGTGACAGGGAAAAGGCCAAATCAACCACTGAGAGGCAAAACTTGAACTGGCCAAATTTATCTCACAGAAGGTATAAAAATAGTCTTTTTAAATCATGAGCCATGCACAATCCCCCATAGGATGCTCCCCCTATTCTACCTGCCAAATGTAGTTTCACACGTCCCTGAAGCAAGCCCATCTTTGTGTCCACGGTCCTGTGCTATTCCTGGCCAGATTACTCATGCACCCTAACAGAGGGCAAACACAACTGTTGTACTCCTCGTGACTCATACCAAACCAGGAAAGGACTTTTAGAATGATAAACTAAATGTTTCTCAATTTTGAGCCCAAGGGGAAAGCTGAAGATTCAGGATAGGTTCAACTCCCTGATTTTTGAGGAGGAGGGGAAGACTTTATTAACAAACCTATTGAATATAATTAACAGCAAAGACAGAAATAAAAAACATTGTCTTTATTTATTCTAATGCAACGAGATAAATGGGTAAACACTTTTCTGTACCTGAGATGATAATTACATTTTCCAACAGAGTTTTTGAAACAATAGCATTTGTGTGCATGGTAAGGAAGCACAATAACTAATTGTGAAAAATTAGTCATAAGCAAGAGGGAGATAAATTTGTTTACATTCAATTTAGTATTTATAAATAATGAACCATTTTAACTGCCAGAGCATATTGCAGACAGATGACAAACAAGTGATTCCCATAGCAGATGAAGTGAAAGCCATTTGTCCTATGAGTCTGGAGCCCAAAGGAAATACAAGGTAAAGATAATTCCAGCCAGGAAAGATCACTGGCACCAACTCACTGCCCACCGACCCAAGAAACCCACTGACTCAAAGAGAAAGACTGAACATTAAGCAGGCTACATAGGATTAGAGAGCTGTGCAACCAATGAACATTAATTCCTATGTTTTCTAAAATGTATGAATAATGAATACTTTTGAACACCAGGTTCCCCACTACTGAGGCACCCAGGGTGAAGAAGGAGCAAAGGGATGCTTCTGGAATCATAGATGTTAACTATCTTGTACTTGATTTCTCTCTCTTTTCTATTTCTATCTCTCTACTTCAAATTAATTGTTTAATAAAATCTGTATTATTGAATTAGTCATGAAGGCTCTTTTTCACTTTTATTCACTTATCAGATCTTAACGTGGGTTCATAGTCATTTGGTGCTGTTAATATAAGCTGACTTCTTTTTCTCAAATAAAAGAAATTCAAATAGCAGATTTTCTTAAAAGATATTGAAATGATTGCTCTTAAGCTAAATCTAAGAGTTTTCAAGAGATTTTTTTCAGAGTCTTTGGAAAAAAAGGTCTTTTACAAGACCTACCCCCCAAAAAAAGAGGAAAAAAGTCAGCTAGGCATCATTAATTTTTTTTTAACAACGCTATATGATCCTTTTATTGAAGATGCCACTTGACTGGTGGCGGTAGTACTAGCCTGGCACAAAGAGACTGGTTCAGGGATTTTGGCTTGGCATAAGCAGGGTGGGACTTCCAAGAGCACTGTCACATCTCTCAAAAGTGCTCTGGTTTTCAGGGTACTGTCTGCTCCTCATATGGTTATCTAGCCCATTTTTATAAATCAAATTCTCACCTGTTTTTTAGGAAATGGCTTCAGGAATACTTTGTTCAGTGATATTCACATTTACATTCTTTGCCAGATGAAAATCAGTTCTACAGTTCTAGAGAAAAAAAAACCTTCGTAGGAAAAAGAAGTTTCAAATTATAAAATAAATTATTACCCTAGCTTTATGAAAGTTAAATTTTATTCTAATTGTGGTCTCTTTCAGATCTGTAGCATTATAAGCAATTACTCGATATTGCCCAACCACAACCAACAATCTTCAAACCAGTGAACTGTAGTCTTATATCAGCAGTGTTTAACCTCTCTGTTGTATTTTTTCCAAATGTAGCTCCTTGTAGTCTCAAGGGAGAATAAATGCTATTTTCTTCTTTGATCACTCTCACTTTTCCCTCTTCACATGTACTGTACCAGTATTATTTTTTTCCTCCCTGTAAGAAAATTTGATCAAAAAAAAAACCCAAGGCCTACCAAATGAGAGCTTAATCAAGAGGGCTATTTATAGGCCAGAGAGTGAGAAGAAGATAAATGGTACTATCAAATCATATTACCTTGAAAGACAGAAGGATCACCTACACCCACAGTGGAGAAATGTGAGGTTACAGGCAATAAATAAATTTGCTCCCTTGATTCAGAGGTCTGCATTTCTGAAAGAAACGCAGGTTTTCAAAAGTCAGCTAGTTGTCTTAAGGTGTTATATATTCCCCCTCCCCTTTTTTTTCCCTTCTCTCTTTAGAGTGAAAGGAAATTGAAATCTTATAATTTAAATGTATAGTACTTCTCTTTGGGTTTTCTCCTCTAAATTGAAAATTAGTATAAATTTGAAAGAAAGTAGTAATTTAGCATTACAGCATGTTTTTTTGACATCATTTTGGCTCCAAATTACTTAAAAAATGTTAATTTGAAGAGCAAGATGGTTTAGATCCTACTGTTCATTTTCAACTTATTGACACACTTTTGAACTTATGAACTTTATGTGTAGTGTCAACTTATTTTTTTTTATTTTTACACAACAACAAAATCTCTTTTAGAATTTAGCAGCTGCTACGGTTTTATCATGGAGTAAATCTGATAAATATATTCAGTGATAGCCACGTAACTACCAGCTATAGCAACTGCAAAGGAACACCTTTAGGAATTTATACAGCCTACTCAACCCCATCTGGATCAAGTTATTCACAGTGGTCAATAACATTAGTACAAGATGTATGTTTCTCCAGGATTACAGTCCATATATCTGAACATGAGGGATACAGAAATTTTACAATTTATGTGTAACATCATAGAAATTTAACACTTGCCTGAAGCAGTTTTTGCCTTTCTACTTGACTGAAGATTCCCTATTCGAGTCCCAGTTGCAAAATTTTAAATAGCAAAATAAGTGTTCCCTTTCAGCTACTTAAACAATTCCATTTTTGAAATTGAATATTTATTTTATTAAATTAGGTCATTTGTGACAAATATCTAGGGAAAGAAAAATGTTTTATCTATTACCTGAATTTCTATGAAACTCTAACCTGTAAAACACAAATTGTCATTGCTGTGTTGGGTCTGGCTGGCAAAGGCAAGGCAGCTGTCCCACCATCACAGAGTGATCCTGTACCTATAGTGTCCAATTTTAAAATATGCTAATTTAAAGAAATAAAAATGCATCTTTACACTAGGAAGGCTTTTTCACCCCAGGGGTATGAAATGAAAATAAAAGCTAACAGGTTTTTTATTTATATTGCTACCGTGAATCCACTTGTGACCTTCAGTACATTTTCTTCCTGAAGATCAATTTCCTCATGTCTAAAAAGAAACCAACAGCATTAATTTTACTATATACATTTCCTGATATCCACTGAAATCACCTGAAATGAACTAAAGGCCTCAGAAATAATAATGACCATTATGTTCACTTGTTACCTTCAGAGAAAGCAGTAGTTAAAAGAAGCCCATGCACAATTCCTTATTTACTATCAGTTAATTATAAATCTCTCTTATAAATATCTTCTTCCCTAAGAAAGGAAGACTCATTAAGCCCTCATTAAGCATCTCAACCACTTGTATTCTATTAGTACGTAAAAACTAAATTGGAAAAGATAAAATCTGCCAAGTAAACTATAGAATTTTTTTAAGCCAGAGAATACACTGGGAAATTAAGTTACTGGAAATTATTTTTTCCAAAAAAAATTATTCTGATTACAGATTTGTGTTATCTCAGATGATGAAAAAAACCCCAAAACCAGAAGAGCAGTCTCTCTGATACTACATGAAATTATTCTCATTATATTTCATGTAGTCTGTTCTTCATTGTACTCTTTATATCCTGGTCTCTGGTTTAGTGTTAATTTAGAGAACATTGAGGGTTGAGGGTTTTTTTCCCTTAGCCTTTCTTGTGATTCTCATGGTCTTTTAGCCGGCCTAATACTCAAATTTTTTATGATCAGAACTAAGAATGAACAAAGATGAAGACAGATTATTAATACAGTCATTTTTGCAAACAATATCCCAGAAACAGTGAATCACAGAATTAACTAGATTGGAAAAGACCTTTGAGATCATCCAGTCCAAACTATGACCTAACACCACCTTATCAACTAAAGCACGGCACTGAGTGCTACATCCAGGCTTTTTTAATACCTCCAGGGTCCGTGACTCCACCACCTCCCTGAGCAGCCCACTCCAATGCCCAATCACTCTTTCTGCGATGATTTTTTTTCTCATGTCCAGCCTGAACTTCCCCTGGCTCAGCTCAAGACTGTGTCCTCTTGTCCTGTCACTGGTTGCCTGGGAGAAGAGACTGACCCCCACCTGACTACCAACTCCTTTCAGGAGGACCTTGACCCTTTTTAAGATTGTTTTAAATTATCTTCCATTTCTTACCATTGTTATTAATAAGAATATGAGCTCTGTCTTTGCATGAGACAGCCTAAAACCAACAGGAGATGTTTTAGTTAAAGTCTGGAGGATGCAGACAGCTTAGAATGATACAGAGTACTAATAACTCACATTTTGTATCTTACATAATTTTTAAAAACTTATCAACTCTCATCTGATTAATATAGTTATTTTCATTTGAAAATTTGAAATGTTGCTTCCTAACTCTCAAATGGATTTGGATTTTTTACAGCAATACTCTTAAAATTCTATTAACATATTTCTTTAAAAGCTTTTGACATCTCAGTTACAGAACAAAAGCAACACAATTTATCTGAAAAATGTTATTCCTCTAACAAATATCCTTCCAATTAGTGGAAGAATCAACTTATATAAATTCAGTGAGAATAAATATTTGTATATTTCCCCAAACTGGGCTTCACAAAAATAATAAGAGTTTTATACTTCAGTCTTACTTTTTAATGTAAAATTTATCTTCCAATTTCTAAAACAAATATTTTAAAGTAATAGAAAATAAGTATTTGTTTTTCTTAAAATCTGGTTGTTTATTTTGAAGATTTCCTTTTCTGTGAGTTCAAAGAACTAGTTAAAACACAATTCAAAATATTTTGTCACCTTAATGAAATAATAGATAGAACAGATGGCACAAATTAACTTTCATTTTCCAAGCAAGGCAAAGAAATACAGATGATTTATTTTGGAACCTGGACCTGCAAAAATAATTTTCCTTAAGAGACAGCCTACATATAATGTTTGGCAAATGCAGTGAAGAACCGATTTCTTTCCAGGATGTGCTTTTGTACACACAACGGTTGCAGTTGCAGCTCTTTGTGATACCAGTTGCAGCTCTTTGTGATACCAGACGAGCAAAGTCAAATTCTGGGAAGTCCCCCAAGTCATTTTATCTACAACTGAACTATAAGGTATTTAACCAAATAGGTTCAGTTGTCATTGCTGACCTGACTTGTCAAATAGAAGGAGGCCTATTTGATGAAGTAAGCTGACTTTGACAAGAGCAAGATCAGAGATTGGACATCAGAGAGAAGTTCATTTTTTCTTTTTAAATAGCATTGATGCTTATTAAATAGATTCTAAATGATATTACTATTTCATAAACTGTTTAATCAAAAGCAAAATATGATCCTGACAGAATATTATTCTGACAGAATTTGGTCCAAATCAGAGAATGGGTAAGGTTGGAAGGGATCACAGTGGGTCATCTGATCCTACTTCCCTGCTCAAAAGCAGAGTCATCCTGGAGCACAGGGCACAGGATTGCATTCAAATGTTCTTGAATATCTCCAGTGATGGAGACTCCACAGACTCTCTGGACAATCTGTTCGAATGTGCTCAATCATCTGCACAGTAAAAAAATTCAAATGTTCAGTTGGAACTTCCTGCACATCAGTTCTGCCCACTAGCACAGCACATTGGGCAGACATCAGAATGTCCACACTGTTCATTTCTCCTGCTGAGGTCAGAAATACACGGTGTTGTGTTTAAAAGATGGGGAGTTGCCAGCAGGGTTTGTTGAATCAAGGCAGTAAGTGGAGGCTCAAGAGAGCAGCAACAAGCTCTTGTTAACTAAAAACAACAGCAATCTTTTTAAACTGAACGTCTCCACTTAGTAAAATGGAAATGCAGAAAAAACTTTTGATGTCTTAGTTCCAGGAAGAAGTTACTGCAATCAGGACTAAATGTAGAAATTTTAAAAAAGGAAAATTGCTTTCACTGTACCCTTAGTAACAATAAAAATACTGTATCTCAAAGTTTCTTTCTGAGTAGAAAATTTTACTGCTTCATTAATTATAAAAAAAAAAATCGTAGAGAATTAGGTGAGGTAATTCTTTGCATGGAAAAAACAACAAAACCTCCCCCAAAAAATCAATATTTGGCCACAGCTGTAGCTCAGTCAACCAGTGTATATTTTGAAATAATCACTGAGCTGTGAAATTAACAATTGAAGCAATAAATTGGACATTTTATCTTCTTAGTTCTGAGAATATTTCTTATAAAGCTTTATCAGTAGGACAATACAAAGTAGATAAATGTAAAAGGAAACCAAAGTTCCTGCAACAACATTCAAAAGCCATGAGCACCAAGGAAAATAAATTATGTTAGATTTCATTAAATCTAGTGGAAATTGGATTCTGTGGAATTACTGAGTACAATTTTTGGGGGGTATAAAAAACCTTTCTAGTGATATTAGCTTGTTTGCTAATAACCCTTTAAAAATAAATATTGTGAATTTATGGGCTACATAAAGGAGAGATACAAGAGTGAAAAAACCAATCATTAACAGGGTTCTTTTGCAAGTTTTTAAGAAAAGGTAAACTGATTAGTGTTGCTAGGTGCACTACACACCTATTTTGATTAGGGCATCAATCTTTTTAGTATGATGGTAAGTATGTTCACAGATGGCAAACTTTCATTAAAAAACAAAACAAAACACAACATAACTTTCCCCCCACCAAACTCAATGCTACAACTCCTATCTGTCAAAGCTATTCTCCTGCCCTAGTGACAAATTACAAACCTTTTTACAACCACAAATCTCTCCAGTTGTACACTCCAACATAACTAAAGCTATGATTTTAATCTTTGCCAAATATAGACACTGCTTTTGTACCTGATTAGAAAAAGAAGTAAAACTCTACTCTGCCTTCATAGGAGGTGGCAACTATCTGAAAACTGACCAGCAAGATGCCAACAACATCAGATAAAAATCTCAGTTTCTTTGTAAACTGTAGCCTTACCAAATTTGCACTATACAAAAGCCCAATGCATAACCCCATTCCCACCTGAGTCACATACCTTTCTGGGAATGGGGCCATATGATCCAGGAATTGCAGGGGAAAAAAGTGATTCTGTCTTGCAAACACTATAATATTTATTGGACTCTTTTCCCTGTAAAGTGTCATTCACCAAGCTACACTAGGAATTGCAAATACATGATTCAAAACACACCAGAGCTTGCCTTGACTATTTGTTAGACTGTGATTGTCCTGTTTATATCTACAACCTATCATTAGCCTTTCCCTTTAATTCCTTGACAGTGGTCCTAACCATGATGCAAGAAAGCTCTTCTTCTTCATTTCATTTCCAGATTATTAAAACAGAAGCCAGATTGAATTCCTTCTAACTGTTACTGTAATAGAGCTCCCTCTGCAAATGCTTAAACTCTTAAACATTTTATTGTAGTGGGCAGTAAAATTTAGCAGCTCTTACATTGTAAAGGGCAACCTAGATAAGACAGAGCTTTTAATCTGACCTGCTCTGAATACAAGTGAGATATCTCATTATCAGGCATCAAGTTAGGACTATCAATGTCATGGTCACCTCACGTTGACCAAGATTTTTGTGGGATTGTCAGAGCAATATTTTTTTGGTTCTTGTCTGGCCTAATTCATCAAAAGACTCAGTGGCATATGTGTTAGGTAACAGTATGTTCTTTTAATAGCTGCTGTCATATGATAGGAAATGCTCCTATTACCACATCCACCTATTTTAAGGCATTATTTCCTCTTGAAATGATGTTGAAAAAGACTATACTAGCCTAAGGTCATACAAATGTATTATCTCACAGTAATATGATGATAAATGCATGACACTTCAGAGCAATACTTCTTTGCAACCAGACCATATGAAAAGGAGCTGTGAGTGAGTTTCTTTCAAAAGCCCAGGAGCCGCTGCACCCTAGGAGAAATAGTGTGTGGAAAATCCACGCAAAGAGATAAATATATTGGGTTTGGGGGAAAAGGAGACAGGAAGGCAGAGAGGAGAAAGGTGTACAAATAGTAGGTTCTTCATAGAGGATAAAGCTCAGTAAATCCTGAGTAAAACCAAAAGTGTTCATGAATTAGAACTTCCTAGAAAATCTGCTGTGTAAGGCTGCTGCCAAATGGAAGAGTGTAAGCAGAGATTATTTCTCTCAGGTGCCACAATACAGAGGAGCCTCTCCATTTCTCACAGGTATGTTGACTTCAGGAAGGCACAGCTTTGGAAAAGCAAAAGTAACATTTTGCAATCAGCCCCAAATGCAATAAACACAGGATGAATGAAAACACAGTCTGTGTATGCAGCACAATACCACTGATAGTGAATTACTTAAGTTCTGAAATAGCCTAGAGAATGTCTTTTTTTTTGAGATTATCCATAAATTTATATACTTTTAATTTGGTTTAGAGATGAGAGCAATTTTTAGAATTCCTGTTCTGGAGGAGGACCAATTTCAATGGTGTGTATTTGGGTGCAGTCTCTTCATTTGCAACTGCAATCAAATCACGTCTTTAATAAATCATATGTCTTTAATAAAAGGAATAAAACTTATACTGTGTCCAGTAGCATTTTATCTTGTTATTTATATAAACTGAAATCTTGTTTTGGCAATGTCCATTAATTTAAATATTAGAGTAAAAGTCAATTGGAAAGTTCTTGCCCAAGAATTCACTCAAATATCAGATTACTGAAATAAGAAAATTTGATTTTAACAAACTTTTGATTAAACAAACAGGTTTCCATTATAAGCAGCTTAATGGTTTCCTGTCCAAGAACCCAGGAAAGCACCAGAAAATCAAAGCAACAGAAGTTCACGACTGCCCACTGATGGAAAGCAGTAATCTCTTCCAGTTCACGTACTTAATTTTAAAATAAGCAAGTAATAGAGATGAGGACATGTAAGCATAGGACTTCCACAGAGAGTATATGCTATTACTTGCAGAAACCTTCAATTAGCCAAAACAGAACTAAAAAATATATTAAACACCCGACACTGTTTACACCTAAAATTCAAATATGTTAATTTAGCACTTCAAATGGTAACCTCACCACTGTTGGAAGGAAGGCAATTCTTTCTTGGACAGAAATATCAAGACATTGGAAATGGAGGCTCCTGCTCAAGTTATCCTTATTTGTATATACCATGGATCCAGTTTAAGACTCCATTTGAATGCAGGTCAGACAAAACCCATAGGAATTTTGAGGTACAAATAAATAGATTATCAAAAGCCATAATAAAATATTTAAATTGACCTAGCAATATAAATGCACTTCTACAGTACTTACAAGAGGACTAAAACTGTTTGAAGTGCAATAAAGTGTCTGTTCCAACTTGAACACTAATTTATTTAAAAAAGTAGAAATACCACCAAAAAAGTCACAGTAAAATATGCATGGTCAACTGTAGATTTTTCTTTTATAATCGATAGCAGAGATTCACAGTCTGTATTTCATATTATCTTGGAAGGGTCTCTGTTCTTACATTTCAATGTCATAAAAAAAAAAGAAAAGAAGAACATTTCTACTTCCCAAAAGGAAATTCTCTAAGAACTTAAAATACAAAGTGGTTTTGAGATATTTTAATGGGCGCACCCTGGATGGACACCAGGTGCCCAGCAAAATCACTCTGTCAACACCCCTCCTTACATGAACAGGGGAAAGAAAACGTAACAAATAACCCTTGAGTTGAGATAAGGGTAGGAAGATATCATTCACCAATTTTGTTACAGACAAAACAGGCTCAGCTTTGGGAAAATTAACTTATTACCAATCAAATCAAAATAGGATAATGAGATATATTAGACCATTAATTTTCCAAATAATTACATTTCCAGCATAAAAAACTAGTATAAAGTCAATCAAAATTTTATCTGCTTCTCTTTCCCCTTATTGCCTACTGAAATAACAGAATAAAACTCAGCCAGTATGTGTAAGATTTAAATATCCTTCCTGTTTCACCATTTCAACACTATTAGTCAATTCATCCATAGTTAGTTACACTTAACAGAAAATACACCACTTTTGAATTCTTTTTTTGACACAAGATGTCAAACTGCTGCATTTTTCCATAACAAATAACAGATTACACTGTTAAATTTCAATTTTTCCTTGAAAGATTCTTACAACTAACACAATCACTCATAATGTAGCACAGATTTTTCTTTTAAAGACCTAGAAACACATCCATCTATGTTACATACAAATTCTTGTGTTCTGGTGCTTTTTGTTTTCCATTACTAGTGCAAGTCCATCAAAGATCTCCTTTTGTATTCTCCTTTCATCACCCAACATCCAAAACATCTATCATTTTCAGAGTAGCTTTATCTCATGCAATAAATATTAAGTGAGGAGGTTAGGAGAGAGCTAATCAGAAGATTTCTACACATCCCGCACTAGTAATATTCCAATTTCTAGCTGTTACCTGTGTGACAATGCCAATAGGCAGAATTGATTAAGAAATCCTGGCTTCCTCACGTGCACCTGAAAACATAATGTTTCCCTCACTGCTGTTATACTTGCTTCCATTAGTCTCATTCACAATTAAGTGACTGACATCAAATAAAGGTTGACACAGACAAATAAAATAAGGCAGAATTAAAGCCAATTTCCTATATCCCAAGTGATGTTTGTAATCACTGGACAAAGACTTAGGTGGAGAAAACTCCTATCACTAAAAACCAAAGAAATCTCAAGAAGAAGAATTCCAAAAAGCCCACAACATGCTGCTTATCTTGGCAAAGATTAGGCACTTCTGGGTATTTTGAGAAAACCATAGGATAGCTTCATTGATAGGTGTCAACACCACCTGGTGAATTTTTCTAGTCGAAACTTGACCTGAAGTGGAACTTCAGACCATAAATCCTTTCTGGATCTCATCTCTTATACTTCCAACATACTGAAAGTAGACATCCTCCCCCAGCCCCAACAGGGTATCAGAGGGTTTAACATTAAACTCTCTGATTAAGCTTATTGTGTTTGATGAAAAGCACCAAAAGGCTTATAAAGAGTTTCAACATTGTCATTTAGAAACACAGTGATGGATTCACAAACAACACAGGGCATCATATTCATTTCAATTACATCCAATATCACTCAGGAGAACAGTGAATAAACCTGAATCATTCTGAATTATTACAGCACAAGTGGCAATAAAATATGACAGATTCTGCAATTGCATTGTTAATGGCCGTTATATTTTATGTAATACTGCAAGTCAAAGCTCTGAAGTGATTGCATTAAAATTTTTCAAGAACAGATAAACTCAAGATTTTTATATCTCAATTGAAACTATACAGTTTACAGTAAGGGTAAATTTCAGTTTTTGAATTTTAGTAACAAAAAAGAGTGGCTAATGATTTGTCAGTGTTTGCAATGCTAGATGAGATTAACTGGAACATAATGAAAGATTTTATTATCACCTACATACTAAGAAAAAAGGCAGAGTATAATGAATTAAATGAAACATTATACATCTGGACCTATGAATTGCTATAACAGGTTACCTGGATCCTGAAAAGAATCTGGAAAAATATTTCCAGAAATGCTATGTTCTCCCTTTCTCATCACTTCCTTAAGGTTTAGGGTAAGAATCTTGCAGTGTGAGGAAAGAAGTGTCACTTAAGGAGGGGAAGAGAGAATATCTGTGAACCAGGTATGTAAGTCAAAGCATGTATTTGATTGCTGTAATATACATTCCAGTCCTCAACACCACAGAAAGCCAAATAGTCATCTATTCATATTATCACAAATTCTTACCATTGTACCCAGCATCAAGTAACATTGTAAGTCATTTTTCTTTGAGTACTTGGGGAAAAGGAGGCTTTTCTTGTGTGTTTCCAGGCTTAATTTGAGCCATTTTTAATGAGCCATAATTGCTAGATAATAACATTGGTAGAAATATTAGCCTGGAAACTATTTCCTCCCTGTTCATAAAGTCTATACATAGAAATTGTTTGTCCTGTCTATTATTAAGCCCCTCATGAGTCATCTGCCTTAATAGGCTCATGCTTCCAACTGATAGCTTCTCAAATGCTTCAGTAGTCACTGAACATTGAGAAGACTGAGAAAGGATTGATTGTGTAGGCATAAAAGTGCATTAAAACCTCATTTTACTCTAGATGTTGTATTTTTTTTCATAATAAAGTTTTGAAATTTGAGAGCACTAAGTGTCAACAGATTTAACATCAGCTATTAAGATGTGGTTAAACCACAACTGCTTATAACAATAAATGTGTCTGATGCATGCATGTATTTATTGTTGAGTCTGGTTTTTAGACTAGTGGACTCTACTGAAAGAGGAAAACTGAAAAGCAGTCAGTTGTTTTCAGCATCTTGTATATTTCTGCACTGCAACATCCAGGACACAGGATCAAAAGGCTAAATAAAAATTCACCTAATCCAGCATTTATTCCAAAATGTATTAGATGATACATGAAATTTAATAAAAGCTAATATAAGCCAAATTATTAGCTGGAATGTTTAATTAATTTTTATAAAAATCTTGTACTTTTTGTGTAAAATGTGAGTAATTTAGCAGAAGTTTATCTCTTACTAAGAGATTGGGCCTAGCCTTGTCACAAATCGAGTCAGAGACAACACATAACGTGACAATGTCCAACTGGCATGCGCATGACATTTAATAATCCATACCACAGAAGTTCACTGGGCTGTTTTTAGACACTTTAGTTTATTTTGACAAATATGAATAAAATTAAATACAAATAAATTCGTAGTTTTCCCCTTTACTGTAAGTTATAACTTTCCTATTTTATAAATAGCTTCAGAGCCAGTAATTGGCAACGGGTGATGAGTTTTCTAGCCAGAAACTTGTTCCCACAAGGAGTTACTGGTACTCTGAAATCATGTAATACTGAGGAAAAAAAATTGTCAGTTGTTTTTATAGTACTTGCAGTTGTTAAAGAATATACCTGAAGGTCTGTTGAGATAAACACTAATTAGTAACTTTGAATGCTCTATTAATATTTAATAGGAGAAAATATGTGATTAATGGTATTTCTGTATTTTATTTTCCTGACGCAGTTGAAGACCTACTATTGTATTCCAATAAATACCATTTACTTGGGAGAAAAAACCCAAAAAAACCACCAGAAACAAACAAAACTAAAAAAACACTCATCAAAAGGTCAGATTGCAGTTGGCAAGACAAAGTTCTCTCAACCTTACTAACATTGAATATGGTAGCCACAAGAGTTAGTCTTGCATGATCACTGCTGCAAGTAATAACAGCCTGAAGGGTTTCAGCATGAGTAAAGTTGCCTTTACACATCAACAGGCAGAGCAAAATTTGGTTTCAGGAACAAATATCCCTGAACTTCCTTATTAATTTGTTTAGAAATCTATTTCTTAATTAAAAGTAATAGACCTTATATCTAGGTTACAAAATAGATATTATTATTTTTTCAACTCTTTTGAATTCCAGTCATTATGTTAAAACACCATGAAAGTTTAAATGTTCTATAAGCTTTTCTATCTGCAGGCTCATTTTATTATTCACTTCTTGGTTGCTTCCACACAATCTTATGCTTTGGCTCTCTTTGGGACATCTCATTGACTCAGCTGTAACGCCACCCTTATCCAGATCTTGATCCCATGGGGACAGCACACATTACCATCTCACAAATCCATGAAATCACAAGTGAAATCTCTATTTTGACTTAACATGATTAAAAAAAACAAGAAGTGTCTAAGTGATCTTTTATAAAAATATTTTGAAAATAAAAGGCATTTTATTCTAAGTAGAAGTAATTACTGGTGCCTTGGCAACAAATATTTCATTGTAGGGTGGACAGAATTCCATATCGAGTTAGTGGCATAAACAAACATCTCATTTACATGAAGATATTGATCTCATATATTCAGTTGTTGTGGTGGTTTTTTGTCTAAAAAAAAAGTGTGTGATTGCACATACTCATGCATGATCCCTTCTGCATAAGCACAAATCCCACCAGTATCCAAACGACTTGGTCACAATAACCAGTCCTCCTTTAATCAACAAAAATTAACTGTTTCCCAAAGCATGTAAAATTACCCTGGAAGTGGAAATATTTCTATTTCATTCAGCAATACTGATACATTTATTTTGTACTGTCTGGATTCGTTTTTGGAAATTTGTCTTGGCAAATCACTGTCTGGCAGAACTGCATCTAACCAGGATTATCTTGGGAAAAGAAGAAAGCATGTAGAAGTACTCAGTATACTGAGTATAAGAGAAAGTATAAGTATGCATTTATACAAAAGCACAAATAGAATAGAATCAATGTGGAAGTCTGCCAGGGGGAGCAGTTTAATGAAATCAGTACATGCAGCTTTCTCCTATTTCAAAGCTTCCTTTAGAGAAAATATTTATATTTTAGTAAGACAACTCAAGGCCATAAAAAGACAGTGAAAATGAAGTTGCCTTTCCGCTAGCAATATAAAAGGGGAAGAAGAAAAGAAAGATTTTCCCCTTGTCATTGTACTCTTTCCAATTATTTCTAGGACTTTTGTTTGAGATGAAAATTGTCATCAAGAACAAACGGTAGAAATGTATTCACTATGACACAGTCACTTAGCTCTTCACAAATCCAGACTCTTGTATCATTTTTAACAGCCTGAATGTTTATTTGTAGAAACAACAGTATGGAAAATCCTAAAAATCAATGTTTCAAATAAAGTCCAAGAATGTTCCATGTTGTGTCCCTTGTAGGTACACTTGCTGCTCTAACTCTGTTGGATACCAACATATCATATAAATATCCCAAAATATTAATAGGCTTTTAAGATCAACTAAATCTTATCTCTGTCTATACCTGTTACCAAAGTATATAAACTAGGTTGTGATTCAAAAATTAATGCAAACTACTTTTTTTGTGTGTGAACTCCTGCAACCAAGTTCGATATTAAATCCTTGGAATATTTTTTTTCATTATCCAATTGTTGATTTTGTTGATTTGTTTTCTTACCAAAAACTAATGTTCATACCTACCAGCAGTAGAAATACCCACAACATTGACAAACAAGGCTATCAAAGTCCACGTATGTTGTGCAACACTACTGCACTGACTCCCATAGGGAAAAAAAAGATCCATCCTATAGTTAAAACTTGCATATATTTAGACTATTTTCCTTAATACAGATCAGACCATCCTGAGGCATATTTTCCACAATCCTGATCCACATCTCCTATATCACCTATTTTTCAGTCTTTTTGAAAATGTAGTTTCAGCTCCTTAGTGCCCTGCCTTTTCCTCACAAGTTTTCATATAGCAGGGAAGAAGTGAGAAGTCTGACACGAAGACAGCATTCAGTTCAGCAGGTTTGCTGTTATAAACCTCTCCCTTAACATGGTTTGTAAAACAGAGCCATTTAAACACCTTACAACATCCATTTGAGAAATTAATACTAATGTATGTTTTCTAATGAATATTTACAAAGACCAGGTTCAGCAAGCAAGATACCATAATTCTGAACCAGTATAATTTAAAATATTCACATCTAGAGCAAGTGTGTGAGGGAGAGAAAAAAAATTAGTATTTCCATCTGTTCAAATAAAGACTAAAAATCTGTTTTCCATTGTGCTGCTCACATAATTTTGTGTGTGGCCAAGAGGGAGTGCTGGTCATTATAGTTCAAGTCTAAAATCAGGATAAATTGCATACTAGTAGCCACTATCATCTATGAAGCTGGCTGTGGCTGACTCACCTTACTTCAGCAATAGGCAACCTCAGTTTAAGGTCACTTGCAAAGCTTGGTAGAGAGCTTTGTACACAAAGACTGTGACTTAAAAAACCCAAACAAACAACTCCCTAAACCATACATAGCATCATAAGTCCTGCATAGCAGATATACTAAAAATAAGTACTTTCCCTTTATCAACCCCCACAGGCCTTGTTCTGGGTTAGAACTGGTTAAAAATGCCATCAGTTGCAAGGTAATGAATAATAGGCTGAAGAGGTAGCAAGTTCTGTTGTCAAAGCAAACGGGGAAGAAAAAATTCGACATCAACCCCCTCTTCCATACACACTTCTTCCCTTTTTTACTTTGGACTCAAACTCCCTCTTCTTTCTTCTGAGCCTTCTCCTTGTTAAATATCTGTGATTGCTAACCAGTCTTAAGATAACTCAAATGCGTGTGGGAGTTTGTCTTTTTTAATTAAATAAGCCTTGCAGTCACTAAACAGCAAAGCAGACTTCTACAGGAAAAGAAAAGAATGCTGCAGAAGAACCTTTTTCAGTCCTACTACCAAGAAGAGCAAAATAACAATTTAAAAAAAATCCATGCATCTTTCACTAAGATTCTAAAATGCTCTTTCATTAGTCTCGTTATTATCTTTGCAATTAAAATACTCTGCTTACTTGTTAGACTAGCATCTCTCAGGGGAAAAAAAGCTTTAAAGGAACATGAGAACAAATGGAAAACAAAAACATAGTCACAAGATGCATTTTCACTGGCTGTGAAAGACACTCCAAAATGATCTGTCTGGTCATGAAATGAAATTTCCTCTTTGAAATTCATTAAGTCAGACACTATCAGCCCAATCCTGCAATTCTGATTCAGGCAAAACTGTCATTGACATCAGTGAAAGCTTTCCTTTCTGAAAAAGCTAGAACGGATTTCAGGACTGGAACCTAGTTGTGTTTCATTTCATTACCATCTTATTTCACAAACAAAAACTCCATTAAAATCAGAATGTTATTCTAATCTAAAGGAAAAACTGCATATCCACAGAACACAAACCAAGCATGGTATGAATTGCAGTGGATTTTTATTGTGGTCTTTATTTTAACTTTCCATTAGATGTCAGGACTGTGCAAAAATCAACATATATTTTCTTTATGAGTGTTGGCTTCTCTCAAAGTGATTTATGAAAACAGATCTGCTGCTAGAAGTGCTGTAGGGTAGACAGAAGGTTATAGGGAAAATGCCAGCACACTAAAGAGACTAAAGAAAAATAGGCAAGAACAAAGCATTAAAAAAAGCAGTATAGTAATATCCAAGTATTTATTGTTTTTTAAAGATATTAAGCACACTAAAGAACCTATCCCATTTATGCTTGGGGAAAAAAAACCAAACTGCTATTGCATCAGGGGGACTTTCTTTCAGAACTCTGCTAAATTTGAGAATACAGGCCTTCATTTTTCTCTTGTTTTTCATATGTCTTGCATATGAGTTGAACTAGCAGCTAAGTCTGATTATTGTAAAATTAGCATAGTTGATAGACAGATATGCAGAAGAATCCTCTGTGATACTCTGGAAGAGCATTCTATTAAAAAGATTTTAGCTTAATTTTTAACCCTAAGAGTAAAAGTTTCTGAAATACATTTATCTTCAAGAAACTGTTGGATGTTTTAATTTCTATCTCAAAACTATTGAATCCTCTCTCAATTTTAATTCATCAAAGTACCTCTCTTGTTAAGAACAAGTATGAACACTTTAACATTACAGTTCAAAAGTAAACTGCATACAAGACTGGAATTATAAATCCCCAAATTTGAGACTTCCAATTGCCTGATCAGGAACCGTTACATTTTCAGTTCATAAATTTATAGAATGTCTCAAGTTGGGAGGGACCCATAAGCATAATCAAGTCCAATTCCCTCCTCCTCACATTTGGTGATATTTAGGTAGTATTATAACCAATCATTGTCCAAAGCCTAAAGCAAAGGTGGAATAAGTGAAACTCATTTAAGGATTCACTGACTCTTGCAACTAAATGGATCAAGCACATTTATATTTCCTACAATTCCATGGTTATATCCACCCCAAAAAAGCAATCTACCTCAGAATTAAATACATGGGTGCACACAACAGGGCTGGTATGCTTCTATCGTGCATATTCAATGCTGTGCTCATGCAGAGAACCTGTTTGTTTAGTGAAAAAGTAGTCAAGTCATTCTTCCTCCTCAGATGCTCCTCAGACAGAAGGTTTCACAGATATTCTGCCATGCTGCTTTTTAGTATTTGTTTTTCTATTAATAGAATAATATAAGCAAATATTTGAAGACAGAAAATTCACATTCTGTAGGATTAGGTTCAGTTCAGTTCCAGACGGCTGGGACGAAGACGAGAGATCTCTGAAGTTAGGTCTCAAAACGTGAGGTTTATTGTAAAGGGGCGTATGTGCAGAGCACCTGCCAAGGGCTGCCAGACGCAGCCCGGAGCAGGTCAGAGAAGTGAGAAAATAAGTGTGCGGGGGAGAGAGTGTAGAAGAAGTTAGTGAAGTAGCAAGAGAAAAGAGCTAAGAGCTAAAAGCTAAGAAAGAGTAAAGATAGCAGGGCTAAGAGTTAAGAGTGAAGTGTGTAAAGCTAGGAGAGCGGGTCTAAGAGAGCAAGGTTGCCGTTTACAATACAATAAATCATCTTCTCTACTGAATATTCTAATTTTCATTAACTAATCTAAAACAAGTTACAAATCTTATAACATTTGCATACAGCCTATAAGAACTACTGTATTACCACATGGCGTTATATTTTAAACTCTCAAAACTGCTTCTTGGCCCCTCTGACAAGTTGGCAGGGTCTGCTCTGACCCTTGAACCTGTCTGCAAGCAGAGGGTATTGTTTAATCAAAAGAGGGATTACCTTCAATCAGCCATACCATTGTTTTCCAGTTGTTCAGTAACTGGGACTTGGTATCTCAAAGCTTGTCTTCATTTCAATTTCACTATTCTCAACATCTTTTGCCAGGTAATCATATTTATAATGATATAATGATATTATAATTCATCTTCCCCAACATCATTCACTTTTCCTGATTGAACTGTTCCCAGATCAGTATAAAGTGCAATACTATTGAGATACTTAATAACACTTGTAGAGTAAACTCAAAAATTATTGTGGTTGCATTTCAGACCCCCTGTGTCTGAAATCTATCACTATATATCCCTCATTTTTTGTTTAAAATTTTGTTCCTGCCTATGGGCAAGTCAGTTGGAACTAGATGATCTTTAAGGTCCTTTCCAACGCAAACCATTCTATGACTCTCTGAACTGTGTGATCAACATGATAGCATTAATTCCTGAACTAGTGGTCAGCCAGTTTCTATTTGACCTGTTCAGCCAAATTAAGATCTAGCTTTGTGTATTATATTGAAATGTGCAAAGAAATTTCTTCTTATGGGAAGCATAAACACAGGAAATCAAAGGACATTGCTACAAATCAGCCCAATATTTCACTGCATAGTTGTTAAACTGTTACAATTAGATCCAATAATGCTGAATCCCACCAACTTATTTTCAATATGGTTCCCAGCTCTGGGAATTCGTTGTATTTTGCTAAGGCTGAAATGCAGTGCTCTGTACTGGAAGCAGGAAGACAGAGATTTCAGCCACCCAGATGAGAATTTGCTTTGTCACTGCTACAGTCTCAGAACTGGGAACTGCAGTACCACCCGCAGCAGGTGAAGATCTGCTGGTCTTGGTCATTTTCTAAGCCTGGCACCATTTGTCAGCGATAAGCTATGACTTCATCCAGATGTAATGCTACAAAGTTTCTGTTTCTACTCAGGCAGCTTAGATGCTGCTCAACCGGCACCCTTGACCAGGCATCCTGCTAAAGACTTCGGAGAACTCACTTAACACCCTATCCTTTTAAAAGCGTTTTACAAATTCATAGCACATTAACAGCTTTCCCTGTTACATACTACTGGGAAATTGGCAGTTAGGTAACACAGCGTCAAGCAATCTCAAGTGCAACACCATATGTCAGATCTGTTAGAATTAGCAATAACAACAGATAAGCACAGTCTCCAACATGCACATGCCCCTGAGCACACAGGGAGTCAGTACATGTAAATTTTTACAGGCTGTGAAGAAGACTCTACAAGGCCTTGGCAAAACAATACCTTAAAACTCATTAATAATACCCATGGAAAAAAAAGTGAGGGCATTTAGGGTTGTTTGAATTTCTCTCCTTCTATCCCTCCACTGAAAGCCCAATGTAACTGGAAACTCTCTTCATAAGAGCTTACAAGCCATGAAAAATTGCAGCATTGTTTCCTCCTTGGGTAAGAAAGTCGTATGAATATGTTAGATTTTTGGTTACACTGACAAATTTCAGGAGTGAAAGGGTATCAACAAAGAAAATAACTTAGTCCGTTAAAGAGCAGTTTTCCCAGATTAAATAAAGCACTTTCAGCAGCTTTCAGTTGCTGTTCAGCTTTTTCATTGGACTTTTTTCTATTGTTTAACTGGATGCTAGGTAGAGCTAACAAGGGACCTGGCCTACATTTATGCAAAGCCCAGTCATAGCTCTTCTTTCTGAACATTTAATTAGAAACATATACAAATAGTTATGTTTCTTCAATAGACTACATGGTACTATCTTCATATTTAACAGGAATATATATATATATACACACCCACCCCTAAAAACAGGAAGCTGAAAAGAAGTCGTTATGTATTCAAACTCTGGTTTCCACTGGAGAAAAACACCTTAGATGAGAAAAACTACAGAAAAAACAAGATATTTTCCTGGTCAGTTCACCTTGACAAATGCAGGGACAATGATGTGTCTATTTAGTGTCCTTCAGAGTTTGGTGAAAGAACAACGCAGCATAAATTAGTTTTCATAAAGTAAAAGATAAAAAAAAATCTGGAAAATAATCTGGCACTGAAAGACAAACTGAGCCCAAGCTTGAGTATTTTCTTAATTTCACAGGCTGTTTTTGTATGCCTCTTTCAGGGCTTATCTGTATACACTTCAAATCAAGAACAGTTTTTTTAAAATCTCAGTTATTTTTATGACCTGGCAAGGTCTAGACAACACTATCTTGGCAGAATGGCTCTGTCTTAGAGCTAATCACTTAAGGGTAATAGTACAAGCTTTCCCATAAACAAATAGATCTAACTCACAATGGGTAGTTTGTTGTTTGTTTCACTGTCTGGAAAGCAAATGATCTCAGATAAGGCATATCAGTCACTACTGGTCATAAATTACTGTTGACTTTGACAAGCTGTCGGTGAAAAAAGAAAAAGTCATATTTAAAATTGTTTTCTTAAGGAAAAAATCCTTTAACCCCAGCAGTAAACATAAACCCTTCAGAAGTCTCCGACAAGCATCTACACCTGAAAATGGTCAGTATGGGACCCAGTCCAACACAAATCTTGTAAAAGCTGTCTATTCCATAGGAATAAGAGCAACCCAGGTTGAAGGGGCTCTTGATAGATCATCTGGTCCAGCCTTCCATGGAAAAGGGAGCCTAGATGAAATTATTTAGCAAAGTCCAATTACAACTTGAAAATCTTCAGTTATGAGGACAGATGATGATCATATCCCTGAGGAGGCTGCCTCCAGTATCCTAGAATTTTATAAGATATTTACAGCATTCTGAAATTCCTCCCATTTGCCATCACTCAATTAATAATAGATTTTAAAAAGACATTCACAGTTTGTAGTACATTTACACAAAATAGTTGTATCTTAAAAGCTTTTCTGAATGCTGTGCTGAAGCAGGAAAACTGGGGTACACTAAGCCATCTTCCTTACTGCATTCTAATGTCTATTGAGATAAGTTCCTTGCACATTTCTCATTTTCAGGGAAAATGTTTCAAAGAACTGAGTTTTGCCTTTCTTGTAGCTGGAAAGAAATTCTGGTTCACTGTAATGCCAGGCTCCAAATGTCTCATGGTTGCCCAGGGAAATTTGTTTCCTGCCCAATGACTTTGCAAAGATGCCTGCACTGTATTTAATTTCAGAAATTCATTTATATGTGCAACCTTATGATAAAGGATATTATGTCTTCCTACTGCCAATAGGTATGAAGTAGCTTTGTTATTAACTCTGGTAACTCAACAATTTTTTCATTTTACATTTGTTTCACCTAATGGCCTTCACTCATTCAAAGTGACTCCCACAGGTATCCAGGCATGCATAATAATGAAAAAACATCTTTCTGAAATAATAGTCCATAATATACTACCTTCAAGAAAGAGCACTCTGAAAGAAGGACCATGCTGGTTATACGGATTCGAAGTTTCTTTCAAAGCATACTCCTTAATCTCAGTTTTAAATACAATCATTGAAATGAAACATAACAGTAAAACATAACTGCCAAGACAAATCTAAATACATTTCTAAACCCTTCCTCCTCAGGCTGCATGGACTACATCATTATAATAAAAATAGTCTGTCTCATTTTTACATTGAAAGAAAAATAAACACCATAGTTGAATTCTGATTGCTTGATAAACACCGTTCAGATATTTGAAATACGTTTTGTCTTATTTTTCACTGACATTAATGTTCACTCCATTCACTGCTAATCTTTGTGAGATACTGAAACAGACTGTAAAAAAAGTGAAAAATTACTACTGCCTGAGAAGGTAGAGAATTGAGATGTTTTCAAGAATCAATATGAATTATCTTGGATTTGCTTTATTATTTGATTTACAACATTACAATCTCCAGACATTTGGAGACTCTTCAGTTTGTCAGAGAATTAAAAACACAGTTCTATTTTCCTAAAAGTTTTATGAAGCAGTGCCACAGAGACAAGAACAGAACTGTTGACAGCATCAACAGTTCTCCTGCCCTGTACTCCTGAAGACTGCAACCTAACCCTACTGCAGCCCAGAAAATGCACAGCAGCTTAATTTTCGTTTTGCCATTACTGCATTCCTCCTCCCTTGGTTATAGGCCTCATATTGGTAGATATCCTAATTGCTGAACCGACACACTGCATTAGTAATGCAAGGCTATTTACATTTGTATTGCAGTTTTTCATCCAACTTCTTTTATTCCAAGGAAGAGGTCACAAAAATCCACTATAGGATTACTCATCAGCCAGAGACAATTTGAGTTCTGCACATTTATGTCTCCAGATTGAAAGCATGAATCACTCTTCAACATCATTTCTGCATATAGACCACAACTCCCTAACAGGAAATATGAATGAATTTGAATTTGATCCACCAGGGCCTCATCTGTTCCAAAATCTCCTGTTCAATACAACTGACATATTTTTCATCTGTGTCTCTCATCTCCTTAGCTGATATAAAGGACCATTTCTTAGAAAACCCCCAAAACACAGTTTGATGACAATTTCAGCAAGAAGCACCCTTACTGAGAATTAAGAATGAAAAATATCATTTATATACAGTTGAAACAATGATGATAAACTGACCCTGTTAATTCTTCCAGTACCTCTGCAGTTCTTTAGGGTTCAAACTGAAACTTCAGTATTAAATACATAATAATAGTACATGCCACTTTTACCACAGTTTTATGATTTCAGTTGAATCTGAATTTTCTTGTCTACCTCTAGGACTGAAATAGACTTGATTCAACTTTTGCCCCTCCTTAGGAAAAAACTAAGGCAAAAATATACAAGAAACATCATACAGAATGAAGAAACTTGATACTCCAGTTGAGATTGCAGTTAACATATAAGCAAAACCAAGATATTTTCTGATGAAAGAAGCTTAATTAAGCAAAACCCCTTCTTCGTTAATGACTTGGATGCAGGACTCAAAGGAATACTAAGTTTGCTGATGATATTAAACTGTGAGGAGTTGTCAACTCCCTTGAAGCCAGAGAGTCCCTGCAGAGAGACCTCAACAAATTAGAGGGGTGGGTAATCACCAACCACATGAAGTTTAACTAGGGAAAGTGCTGGATTCTGCACCTCGGTTGGGGCAGCCCTGGATGAACAGACAGGGGATGAGAGACTGGAAAGCAGTGCTACAGAAAGGGCCCTGGGGGTCCTGGTCAATGGCAAGTTGAACATGAGTCAGCAGTGTCCTGGCAGCCAGGAGAGCCAACTCTATCCTGGGGTGCATCAGGCACAGCATCGCCAGCCAGGCAAGGGAGGGGATTGCCCTGCCCCGCTCTGCTCTGGGGCAGCCTCACCTTGAATACTGTGTGCAGTTTTGAGTGCCACAATAATAGGAAACATATTAAGCTATTAGAGAGCACCAAAGGAGGGCAGCAAGGATAGTGAAGGGTCTTGAGGTAAAGCCATATGAGGAGCAGCTGGCATCACTTGATCTGTTCAGCCTGGAGAAGACTGAGAAGTCTGAGGAGAGATCTCATTGCAGTCTTTTACAGGGAAAATAGAGGGGCAGGCACTGATGTCTTCACTCTTGTGACCAGTGACAGGATGCAAGGAAATGTCCTGAAGCTGTGTCAGGGGAGGTTTAGGTTGGATATTAGGAAAAGGTTCTTCACCCAGAGGGTGGTTGGGCACTGGAAATGCTCCCCAGGGAAGTGTTCACAGCACCAAGCCTGACAGAGTACCAGAAGTGTTTGGTCAATGCTCTCGGGCACATGGTGTGACTCCTGGGGTGCCCTGTGCAGGGCCCGGAGCTGGACTCAATGACCCTGATTCCACCACAGAATATGCTTTGATTCTGATTGCCAGTCTTCAATAAGGCCAAAACTATGAAATGCATGGGAACTTGTCATCCCACCAACACACACAGAACTCTCCTTCACTTGTACTGTTTTGTAGATGTAGAAAGGTTCTTTCCTCTGAACTAGGCTTTTTGACACTACAGGTTCTGCAACATAAGCATGTAAAGCTAGAGATTTCCACTTCCTTTGACCCCCTTATCTTCATGTCTCAAATCATCCTCAACGATATTTTCATTCACAAATTTACAAAAATTAGAAATTTTTAGAAACAGCTTCCAATTCATTAGCTAAATCATTAAGCTGCAGTAAAATGTAGCCTATGGAGTCTCACTGCTGTAAGTGTGCCACGTAAAAATGCCCTCTGAAACACCACTCTGAAAGAACAAACACCTGTTTGCTTATAGAGCAGGACACATTTTGTTCATGGGGCAGGACCAGAGGGCCCTTCATGTGCCCGTGCTTTGCAAGCACCCACTTAATGGCAAAGCTGATATTTTCTGATTACACGACACATGCATGACCTAAGTGAATGGGAGTCTCTGAGTACAGTACCTCTTCCATTTCCCAGCAGCTATCCTCTTCAAGTGGTTACATTAAGCCCCCAAAATAGTTTTATCTACTAGTGCACAATCTGTATGAGGGCACTGTCTATCTTTACATTAGGAAAACATTTGTTTAAGTAAAGCCTTGAAATAAAAATCTCAGTTCTGCTGAGATTTTATATTATTTAATGACTTTACTACAAGTGAGGAAAGAAATGCACTTCTATAAATTTTGCATGCAGTGCCTGCCCTTTTCTGAAATTCTTTATCTTAGTTCATATGCTTTCTTTATTAACAAATGAAATAAAGCCTTAAGTTCTATATCAACTTAATATCTAACCTGAAATAAAATTCATGGTATATTGAACTAAAAATTCAGCCAAGGATGTTACATTTAATATGTGAAACATATACATCACTAAAATATAATTTTTTATGATTCATTATCACTTTATACTTCCAAAGAGTCTTCCAGTTTATGTTGTATGTCAAAAAAGGGACTTAAAAATTTTACAATTGTCTCCACTCAATGATAACATAACAGAGATAATAAAAAATAAATATTTGAAATTTAGGTATAATTAAGGTATAAACATTTTCAATCATTAATTTAAGGTGAGGCTTCAATATTTCTTTTGAGCCATATTTCAGACAAAACTTAATGTTGTGTCATATTTAAGCTTATGCTGTAGTGTATTTATGTATGTGCACTGAAGTCACAAATACACATCTGATTCAGGCCATGTAATAGTTAATAAAAGAGGAAAGAAACAAAGACTGCCTAAGCTAAGTAGTACAAGCTGTCTGTCACCTCCATTGCCCACCTACAACTTCACAGTAACCAGAGCAGGATAGTCACTCTGGCCTCCTTTAAGTGTCTGGCCATCACTCTAACCTCCTGGTGTTGAAGCATCTAGGAGCACAGAGTTCAGAATTTCTGTAATTGGATCATCCAGGAACCAAATAATTGCCATGCTGGACCAGAAAGCTGGCAAAAATAAACTAAAATAAAAGCAGGCTTGTTGTTTAGGACTTTCATTATTCACTTAAATAATGCTATAAGTCAGTTCAATGAGATTTAGTTGTTATAGATGCTTCAAAGGCAACATGCATCACATGCATGATCAGCACATACATGAAGGAAATACTGACTGTTGAACAGAAATTTTTAAATTAAATATACTATATATAGATTAACATCTATTTCATAAAAATGAAGAATACACTTGAAATTTGATGAGTAACTTTGGGGCAAAATCCTTTGATTACAGTGCATTTGGAGAGGAAAAACAGTTTCTTTAACACTTGATACTCCAGCATGTACAAGTTACAGAAGCAGTAGTTAACATTTAAATCTGAGATTTTTTGAGACAAAAAAAAAGGCAAAAATGTATCTTTAATAGTGTTGTTTGCTAGCAGCCTAATCTATAACATCTAAAACTCCTACCAGAAAGAATATGTATAAAGTCACATCTTAAGGGATGAAGGAACATATATTTAATAAGTGCTACTTTGCAGTCAATATCTGAAAGACAACTATTACTGAAATAATTTCTTCACTGTGACCCTGACATATTCTGTCTTTAAAAAAGAAATCCACCTTCAGTCTTTAAAAGACTCAACAATAATAAATGCACTAGTACAATAATTTGTCTCTGCCTTTCCTCTGAAAGGATTAAAATGAATTGTATATCTGATGAAGCCAAAGATGAGTTATTAGATATGGATACTTGAAGACAGCACTGCACAGGTATCAGATACACAGATCGGGTCAGGACAATCATCTTCACAACTCTACGAAGACAGCTGTTGACTTTGAATCATATCCAGCCATACAGTTTCTTGCCAGTAGATAAGAGGATTTTGAATTCAATAAGTGCATGCAAATGATCTCTTGGGCACCAAATTTAACTTAAACCCCACATTTTGTATAAGTTATTATAAAATATATGCTCAACCAAGTTGAAACTCTAAGTATTTCATAGCATCACTTAGAGAAATACCATAATCACCCTTAAGAATCTAACCATAAACCAGTACCAACCAGCACTAAACCACATCCCCCTGTGTCACACCTATGCAACTTTTATATACCTCCAGGGATGGTGTTTCCTCCACTTCCCTGAGCACCCTGTTCCAATGCTTGGCAACCTTTTCAGAAATGAAATTTTTCCCAATATCCAAGCAAAAACTCCCATAGCACAATTTGAAGCCATTTCCTCTTGTCCTATCATTTGTTACTTGGGTAAAGAGACTGACCTCCACCTTGCCACTGGTGGGATAGCTGGAGAGAGACTATGACTTTGCTGCATCTGGCCACTGAGAAGTGCTTTTAGAAAGTAGTTTCGGTTGGGGTTTTGGAGGGTTTTTTTTACCTTTCAGTGTGAAATACTCCAGTAGAAACAAAGGTAGTCCAGCCCCAACAGATTTAAAAAATATCTATCTAAACCCCCTTTTTAAGCACAAAAAACAGCCCAGCATTGAGATGTCCTCATAATAAGCCTGTTCGTCACAAGACTCACAGATTTGTAACTATATTAAAAAGTAGTCTCAACCATACTGTGTTTTACACGTGCAAGTCATCATATTTCTAGCATCAAAATCCATGGGAGTTAATTTGCACAGGCATAATATGCTTCTCTGTTATTTTTTTGCATGCAAAACTCTCTCGTGGGTGAATTAAAAAAAACACTCAGGCAAATGGAAGAAACTGAAAGTTTCACACTGGGAAAATGGCAGGCTACTCTGGATATTTCAGAATTGCTCTGATATG
>VZTZ01003543.1:0-11950 GCA_013400955.1 Drymodes brunneopygia | reverse complement strand
TGCAACATGCTGCAAGTCTGTTCTTCTAGATGTAAATGTATCATTAGTTCTGTACAAAACCAAGCCAGACTGTTTTTAGCTTGAAGCAAGATTTCACCACTTTGCTTGCCCCACCCAACTAATATTTCATCTTCTCAAGAATTAGTTCTTGTGTAGTCCACTGATTCCATATTCGCAGCAAGATTATCTTCAGTTTAAAGCACTGAGTCCATGTCACATGGACTTGAGTATCTCATGAAGTATGTTTGCCTCTTCACCCTCAGAAGCTGTTTCCGTGAGGCATTTCACCAGAATTGGTCTCCAGATGGAAAGGTACAATTTTCTTAAATGAGAGCTGAGTCAGTGTCTTTGTCCAGAGTTTCAAACCCAAGTGCTTGAACTGTGGCTTAATGCTTGAAGCTGCTAAATATGCAAGAATCAAAGAGACTTGAGGGTAAGCTTTAAGAAATCAGACCACCTGTGAACTTGTGCTTTAAACTGGAAGAATGGGCAGGAGTGAAGGAGCTTAGTGTTCGGCCAGATCATGCTTTGAGAGGTTGCCACGTATTCTTTCCATGGAAATTTTAAAGTAGGTGGTTCACTGCTATTGATGTTTGGCTAATGTATAAATTCCAGCTTCAGCTGGCACTTGGCTCATGCTCTTGGGTGCTCCATGTCACCCACGTGCACACAGCACACATATCTACCCTTCAAGTGTACAGAGACCAGCTCGTTCAGATTTGTATTTGCCAAAGAAAACACAACACACATCACCTGAAGTGTGCCCATGGGACCTCTCTTCCTCTCCTCAGGCATACTGCCAATGAACATCTTTCCTTTAGAATCAGTTCTCTAGAGATACACGGGTTCAAATATACTTTTGCTGAGATGTGTTCAGGCTTACGTGTAGAATGCCTGCTCCCGTATGAAGGTAGAAAAGGCATTTCACATGATACTGTGTTCACCCATTTGTGCATGTAATCTCTCATTCTCACACACAGGCAGTCTGCTCTTTTCCATGCATGTGTTGTAGCAAATAATTTAAATCCTTCTTCCCACCCATCCTGCTTAATATGCAAATGTGGATAGCACATCAAGATTAGAAGTAATGTAGCAGAATGACTTCAGTCAACCTGAAATGTCAAATGACTCATTCACACCCTTTGCAGTGTTCCCTTTTTGCCACACACAATCTATTGAGTAGTCTGAAGGCTGTGTGGCTCCCTGCTGCAGAGCAGCAATTGATTACTTGCTCACTGAAGGACTGGGACCATGGTTATTTTGGCAGGGTGTGCAAGGGTTATGCAGGGAGGTTTCACTGAACCTCCTTGCCATGATGGTGCCCATGCTGTGGGAAGGGGAAATGCAGGATGTCAGACTTGATCTACCTATAAGGAACTTTTTGTGCTTAATTAAGTTTCAGTCTACGTGTTAGTTCAGTAACCAATATTCTTACATTATGGTATAGCCTGGGTGTTTTTATTCCAGATAATAAGAACCCATTCCAATTTGATATAATTCAATTTTGGATTAAGATAAACAAGAATGAGTTGCACCTAATTCAGAGTAAAAATCTCTACATGTTAAATCATTCAGGAACTGCTGCTGCACTTTAATTTCAGAGGTATCATTAATTTCAGAGGTATCATAATCCAAGAGAACTAAAAAATGCATTGACAAACATGAAATATGTTCCGCACTTCTACTTAAAATGGTAGGATCACTGTGCAGAGAAAACCTCAGGAATAGTAACAAGCTGGCATTCACACATAATGAGAAGAAAAGTTGTATTGACTGTTGCAGTTGCATCTTTATATGTATGAATTATTGTAATTTATTTCTTTTAAAACCCTTTCAGAGCATAGCCTGGGTGCAGATGCAAATGGGCTGACTTTAATTTATAGAAAAGAAGTTTTGTAGCACTTAGGCCTTGTAAAAGAGGTTCTGTGTTTAAATGGAAGTTGAGCTGTGAAGACCCATTAAGCAGAAAAAATACAGTTAATACAACAAAGAGGCTCTGAAGGTAAATATGCAAATGGGGCCATTATGCAATGAAGGTATCACAACCGTGCTCATTATAGCACAACACAGATTCCACCAGCAGCATTTCAGTGTCTCTGTCCTTGCCTAAATGTGAGGCTTTGTACGTGATTCAGTTTGTCAGTTCTTCTCAAAACAAAGGTGGCTGAGCTGCAATTATGTGTAACATGTCCAAGATAAGAGGACCGTGAAAACCTAGTAATTAGATTCCCTATGTTCGTGTTTGCAATATCATAGTTAAATGAATGTTGAACTAGACTTTTGTATTTCATTCTTTCATAAAAGCACAAGAGGAGAGGAAAAATATACAAAGGAAAAGGGGCAAGGCAAACTTCAGTAAAAAAAAAACCACAAATTTTGCAGTCAAATGACATTTTGTACAAAAATGGGTTTATGCTTAAAAGGACAAAGAAACTTTACTTTTTCTTACTGAGCTAACTGTAGTTTTACCTTTGTGCAAAATCATATCTGTTGGCACACAATGTAATTTTAGTACTAGAGTTCCAGATTTTGCACAGTTATCTGTGATGGCAGGAGTAATCTTACACCAAAAAACCCCAAATAAACAAACAAAAACAAACAAAAAACGGAAATAGCAGTTTTATCACTGTCTTGCTCTTCTTCCCACTTTACACAGATTTTTGTCAGCTGGCCTTATCAAAGAAACATGCAGTAACTGATTGGAAACATAGTATTTTGTACCCAGCTGTATATACTTGCAGATTTTCGTAGCATTTTGTTCACATATCCCACTCAAATGTATTGCTCCAATACAGAGTCCAATTTTTACCTAAAAAGTATCTTTACTAGATTGGATTAATGCCTTTATGTAATGAATTCTCTAGGCTGTGCTATGCCCAAAAATAGACATTAAAGCCTTCTGTTGCATCTTTCACATAGAAAAGAGGAGTTTCATAAACGCTGTGGAAATGAACCAATGACATAAAGAGAACTTGCTCCTATTTTAGCACAAATATTTACAGGTTTTCTCTCTAGATTTCCATTTCACATTGCAAAGTGCCTGACTGCTCACAGACAAAGGGAATTTAACACTCATATGCACATGCAGTGTGTATTCATATGTAGACCTGCATGAACACCAGAATTCCTCAGCTCTCAGTTACAGTGCAAGAGCTCAGATTTACAGAACAGCATGGTAGAAACTACGTTTTTTGGAATCCCCTCTCTGACAGTTGAAGTTGGAAATAATGAATCTTGAGTATTCTTTCCCATATTTTGAAACCTGAATACAAGGAAAGCACCTTGGAATATCTGTTTCTAATTGTAGGTGGGTTTTATTGCCTGTGGTTGGTTGTTTTTAATCAAATCTGATAGTACCAGATTCTTGTTTCTGTTTTTACTCCTTTGCTTTGGAATTGACTTTTGAAAAGTACTCCCTGATAGCATAAATGTGTGAAATATATCATCACTCTTTATCCCAGTCCCTTGTATGATCAATTTGAGAAGTATAATTCTCCGTCTGACTTGCAGCTAGCAGGATTCCCCAGAGCTGTTCATGGTTGGTGTGATTCAGAGAAGCTTTTAAAGTACTTGAAATTATACCAAAGACCAGTTTTAGGATAAGTAGTCACAGGATTTCACAGAACCCAGACATGGCCTGATGCCCACTTGATCCCTCTTCACTGCAGTCTTTTACTAAAAGTAGATCTTGGAGTATAAAGATTGTAAAGGGCTACACCTGCATAAAAGCAGGTGCATGTGCACATGCATAGATTCCAGAACAAATTCAGAGGTGTGCATTTTGCTCCTTTTCTGCCCTGTATCCATTTATCCTTCAATGAACCTTCAACATTAGTGCAAATACACTGAACGCAGACAGTTCATAGGTATATTGATCTGGTGTATTGATCATAGTGGTCTGTTGCGGCCCTAAATTTTATGAATTCACAAAGTGCAAGCCCCACCTGTACACAGAAGCGGATCCCTTGCTTGCATACACACAGGCACAGTGGGAACAGGGTAGGTTTTCTGATAACCACACACTTGCAGTGCACCATATATCAGTCAGTGCTGAAGCTTACCAAGAAAAGATGAGAAAAATTGAGAGGCAGTTAGCAAGATATAGTATGAGGAGATTTAAAAGAAAGTAGAATAGAAGGAAGTGGCTACATTTTTCATACTTTAGTTGTTTGTCTGGGGGGCTTGAGAAGGAGCTGCTCAACAGTTGTACTAACAGAAACCATTCAAAGCAACTTCCCATCAGGCGGCATTCCTCAAGTGTCTGCTCTCAAGGAGCAGTCAGGGAAAATCCATTCTGTAGGAAGCAGTTAATGGGGCTGCATTACCGACCCCTTATTGTTCTGTCTGATAGAGAGACAGCAGGTTCATTTTGGCAGCTCCAGAGCCCTGATCAGTTCAGATTAGGGGCCCATCATCTGTCTAGCTTAATCAGGCGTGTTTAGATATATTAATCATGATTAGAGGGGTGTAGTGTAGGAAGGGGGAAGAAATAAAGAGTGAGATTACTTTTCTCTAGCTTCAAATGGAAGCTTTGCAAATCCCACTGAGTAAAAAGGTGCTCATCAAAGGAAAATTTAAATCCTGGAAAGGAATGTTTTGTTGAACACTCCAGCACTGGATTCAAATCACTGAAGTAGAGTCTCTTTTCCTTTCTCTCCCTTCTTTTCTCCATCTACTGTCTTTACATGCTGCAAAGAAGAAAATCAGCAGCTCATGCAACCCACATTGATTTCGGCTTGATATCCCCCGCTTAGCTTATCTGTGGCTCAAATTTTAAGTGTAATTTCAAAATTAGCATCGTAATATCCTAGAGCTCTGACTCCTGTGCTCTTGTCAGGTTTATCTTTCAGGCATGCACAGAGTACCATTGAAACAGCTTCTAGGACTTACTTTGGTATTTGATAGTGTTCAGAAGGGGTGGTAATAAATTGTAAAGACTGGGAAGACGTTCCTTTTTTGATCAGTAGCAGTGCTTCTGTGTTTGAAGATTTGAACACTGTAAAGAAAAATTAGCACAATGTATTATATTGTGAGATGTGCCAAATTTGCTGCTGTTGTAACTTAGTATAGCTCACAGATGATGATGGAGATCAGCTGATTAACACTTGAGGATCTCTGAAAGAGACCAGCAAAGAGAAGAAAGTTTTGGCTCCCAAGACACCAGCAAGGAGAATAAGGTTTTCTTAGACCTCTCTCAATGCTGAGGAAGATCAGAAACTAGTCCTGCTGGTGGAAGGCATCAGAGCAGAGGTCAGGCTACAGGATCTCTGGTCTCTTGCCTTGAGTAATTGGCCCTTTTTTGCTCTTAGATGAGAGAAATGTAGGACAGGCTTGGAAAATGTGCTGTTATGAGGAATGTATTCTGTCCATCTTGCTCTGTGGCCTCCAGCCTTCTTTGGGCTTGCAGATTCATCCAGATTTCCAAGTGAAAAGTACAAATTGCTGTGTGGTGAACAGAAGCCTCCTTGACAGTCAGTTGGATCTTCTTTGGTCCCAATAGCCAATCCTTGAAACCCAGTTCATGGGCCTAAGCTGGAAACCTGTGACATGGAACACTATAGAGCACAGCAGACATGCTTTGGCTATGTGCCCTCAGAGCAGCTGGCAACACAGAAGCTGTAAGGCAGTGGTTCTTCTCTTGACTCTTGGGCAGCAGTGCAGCAGTTAAAGAAAATCTGTGGAAATCCAGAAGAATTTTTTGGTAGTGGAGAAAAATAAGTCAAACTTCCCTTTCTCTGTTGTAATCTACTCCTTCCTCCTCTGGTACTCCAGTTGGTTCTGTGACGGTTCAATTCTTGTGGTCTCGTAATTGCTGTCAAAATTATAATCTTGGGATGTCACAAAACTGGCTCAGTGTAATCACCATACAAATGCAGAAGGTAGAGAACCTGACTGATTAGAATCAAGAAGCTGCTAGAGAGACACTAATAATTCAGTAGCAGGAATTATGAAGTAGGGGACGTGGAAGAAAAAGTTGGCAGATTTGAAAGGATTTGATAAAAATATTAGATATCATCAAGTTTGCCAGTACTTCTTTAGGATAGGAAAGTAGAGGATCATAGCCATAAACTTCCAAAGAAAAATCTCTCAGAAGTGCAGAGATGCTCCTCAGCTGAAATGGCAGGGGGTATCTTTGGAGATCAATTAGCAGAATGATGGGAAGCGTTGTATGAATTAAATAGCAGATGAACACTGTTGTTCAGGATTAAAGTCACATCTTCTTGCAATAAATGATGCTGCATGGATGGGACCAGGCAGTTAAGTTGTACGCTCTCCTGGTGGATGCACAACCATAGAATTAGAATAGTACTCTTACAGGTAAAGCTTATTCCTGTAAGAGAATTGGCTTCATGCCTTTAATTGAAATAATTGCACCACTTGTGCAAGCACAGTAGGCTGTAGTCATATCAGCTAAACTGAATGTGGTTTGTGAGGGTGATGGTGACAAGATCAGCACTAGAATAGCAATAGCTTTGCAACTGATGCTGATGACTGAGCTTTTTGAAAATCCTGGGACGTGATCAAAGAGGACTGTTGTAGGTGAGCAACAAGCCACAGAGCTTTCAAGACAATTTTTGCTAACAGGAAGCACAGCAAATTGGGAAAGAGCTCTTCCTAGATCAGTTCATGGAGCTCTGCAGGGAAGCTTTTATAGCACTGCGACTCCTGTGCGCTCAGTCCTGAAAAAAATAACNACTCAGATTTTTGTGAAACAGCATGTGTGTTCTTGGGCAGTTTTCAGACATGTTTGCAGATGCATCTATTTTGGGTCACTCACCTAAGTGCAAAAACGGGTGTAAGTTTATCTGCATCAAGCTTTTTAAATCCAGGTCTTCTCAGACTGTATAATAGCCATAGTTTGGCCATCCTGTCTAGATTGTGTCAGTAGTAGATGATGACATAAGAAGTCTGCAGCAGGTAGTTGTGGAATAACCTGTCTGCCTGGGCTGGGTTTTATCCAATTGTCTAATAGAGACTGGCTAAAACACGATGCATAGAGTCTGATGTCCTTCCCATTAGGTTTATTTCCATTACTTATGGCTGAAGTATCTGGATGTTTCTTCATATTTTTCAACACAGCTGTGATGGATGTATTCTGCAAGGTGAAGAGGTTAATGTGTTACTGTAACTGTGACAGAGGAGGAATATATAGAAATGGAGAAGAAAGAAAAGAGAGTTATTTCCTATTCTAGCCTATTTCCTATCCTTTCTCAGTATAGGGAGCTTGCCGGTATTGAGTGTTTTGTTTATAGTACAGAAAGCCACATGTCTTATGGATTGACATTTAATAGATTTAATATTATAATTCAGTAGTTCTGGATACATAACAGGAATCCATGCAGTGTTTTGTGACATTGTCAGGCAGCAAGCATGAGTGACAAGTCACCAGCAGTGTTCTTGCTGGGGGGCCCATTAGATCCCATCGTGGTAGAAAACAGAGAAATTAGGTCGTTCCAGTGTGTAATGTAATGTGTGATGCCATTCACAGACCACAAGAAAGCAGAGAGCTTAAACCCAAGAGGACTGTGAGGATTGGTGTCCCACCTCCCTGTACAGAAATTTATCTGTATTTATTTAATTTATTTATTCTCATGTATTGATAGCCACATGTAAAACTTTTCACAACATGGAAAAAGTTAGCTGCTGCACTCTTCCTTTAGCCCCCTGCCTTCTGAACCTGTATATTCTTTCAGCAAATATATTCGAGATTACCCCCTTCAGAGCAAGTTTTCATTGTATTTACCCCTGACTGGTCTGAGTGCTTCATAATTTTCACACTACCCCTGTTTTAACTTACAGATATTCCAGGGAGATTACTGCCTCCCCAAAAGGCAGTCTGTGTGTACACCTACCACCTACCAGCCTGCTGCTGGACTGTCTTGGACTGCAGTCGTCTTGGACTAGCATGTTGTGGTGTTTTTTGGTGAAGTGCCAGAGCTCCTAAGGATGAATTGGGTCAGGTTTAAGTTACTCACAGTCCGTGATGCCGTGCCCAGTAATAGCTGTTTGAGGAAGGAGAGTAAGAACAGGACAAGTACATGTCACAGCTTCTTTCCCTATGGCCTCACAGATTCTGACACTCTTGGAATGAACTCCAAGTGCTTATGTTATGAGAAATGATGGATAGAAATTTCCTGTTTACCTTTTCCGTGATTCTCATTATTTCCAACATTGTTTTGCATCAATCCGTCTGACAACATTTTTTTAAGGGTGAAGGATCCCAGTCTTTGATTTGGTCCTTCCTTGTTCAGAAACTTCCCATTCCTTCGGTCATCTTTAGCTGCTTTCTATCTGCTATTTCTAAATGCTACTGTGTCTGTGTTTGAGATGGAGGGATGAGACCTAGCTGCTGTATTCAAGTGACAAATATTCAAGCAGGTGCCCCAGGGACTTGTACAGTGATGTGATGTTGTCTTGTGGTTTGTTTTCTATCACTTTCCAGATGCTTCCTAACCTGCCTTTTTGACTTCCACTCAGCTGACACTTTTGGTAGAACTCAAACAGCATCTCAAAGGTGTTNGTATGCCACAGTTTAATGGCTCAGCCTTTATTATTTCATGTTCAGTTTGCATTTCAGTCAAGATTTCTAAAATATCAAATCCCTTAATTATCTTGTGTTCACTGTTTTTTCCTAAAACATTTTCTTCCAATTCTTCATCTTGAAATAGTTCCCCCAGCTCTTCTCTGTGAGGAAAATCCCAGTGTGGGGGCCTCCTTATATCCCCTATGGAAGATGCATGGATGCAGAGAATTCATTTAGCTTTTGTGCTTCATCCTTATCTTCTTTGAGCATTCTTTTTGCATCTCAATCATCTTCCAGCCCTACAGACACACTCTGGCAGGCTTCCTGCTTCTGTTGTCTTTGAAAATGATTTTATTACATGTTTTTATGTCTTTAGCTATTTGTTCCTCAAGATATGCTTTTCAACAGACTTATGGTTTCTCAGTTAACTTAGAAGATCTGTGCTCATTTCTGTTTTCCTTATTTGGGTAGAAATTGCAGATTTTGAGGGACCCTCCTTTATTCACCTGTTAAACCGCCCTGGGCTGAAGCAGCAGCCAAAGGCAGCTCCTTTTGAACTGACACCACCATTTTGAATATGCAGGGTAGCAAGAATTTCTGACATTAGAGACTGGAAACCGTCCATGCCCCGCTCTGTCCTGTGACAGACTCAGTCCTGTTCCTCTGTCCCTCGTGCCCACTCCTGACTGTCCCTGTCCACACGCATGGGCCCATTACTGATGTGTTGCTCTGGCACTACAGGGAGGGGCCTGAGCTCTCCGTCTCTTCCGTGCCTTAGGTGGCAACGTACCTCCTGCTTCTGAGCAAAGGCCAGTGCAGAGGAGAGCTGCTGCAAGGTATGGGCTGGGCATGGCTCTGAGACTGGGTGGGGGGAGCTGGGTGGGACAAGGTACAAGGGAGGAAAGGGGGATTTTGGAAGGAAAGGTGAAGTGCTGTGCAGTAGGGGCACAGCATGGGATCCCAGGGCCATCTTGTTTATCAGCTTTCACAATGGGGCAGTGCTCTTGCAGGACAGATCCCTATGCCTCTGACCAGCTGGAATCTGAGGGAGGAGGTAGGCAAAAAGAAGGAAGTGTTTCCCCATCACCCTAGTCCCCCCAGACCAACCCTTCCAGTATAGCAAAGATTTGGGATTTTATACTGTCACAGTATCATGCTGTACTGTATCACATACAGTACACATACAGTATCATGTGCCCCTCTCTTTGGGTCTGCTGTTGTACCAGCTTCCCATGTTGCTGCACAACTCTACGCTGTCATGATGGGAAGTAGCACAGAAGACCTGGGTTCCTTAGAGAGATTAGGCACCATCCTATTTTGGGGCATTTCTTACCAACTGCTGTTGGTTATAGAGTCCTGAAAGTTAGTTTGTTCTGTGAATCCAGTTCCTAGGAGGCTTACTTTGTTTGCACACAGGCTCAGTCCAAATGCTATACACTGCTCTGGGTGACGGAATAGCCAAGACTTAAATGCAACATTTCTGAGTGTTTTAGTGACTTGTTCTCCCTTGTAAATTTTACCCGCTTATCACTGACAGTCAGTGAAGCTGCACCGTTAACTCCGTAGCAGGAGGTTTGTGTTTTTGGAGCTAAATATTCCCATGCCACTTGCATGTGGCTTAGCTGGTGAAAACAAAGCTGTTATCTGCCACAGCTCTTCTAGATGAGAGGTCCCTTCTCCATTGTTTCTGCTGAAATGTCATCTGGAGTTTCTGTACAGATGTTCAGGGTTGAATCCCGTCCCCGGCTGCTCATCAGGCCAATAGGTTGTTCTTGCAGAGCTGAACAAAGACATAGTAGCTCATGCTGTATATCTATGTGCAAAACCTCAGTGGATGAAGCTTCAGACTGGAGATGTGTGCAATTTTTTATGCTACAGGCATAAAAATAAAATCTTTTTTTCGTATGGCTCCATTAAGCAAGCGTGTTGTTGTAATTTTGCTCTCCTGATGTAAATAGGTAAGACTGGGGATGGCTGAGGCTGGGCAGACCCCAAATGATGAACTCTTCAGGGTACCTTCCCTGGCATTGTTACTGCTGATTTTGGAACCAACGTGGTGTATGGTAACAGTGTTAAACTCTTTGGGACTCTGCTGTCAGACTGTGTTGCTTGCTGCCATGTTTTAGGCCTTGGCACTTTCCATCAACAGAGACACTGATGTTCTTGCTCAGGGAATGGCGTTCTGCCAAACTGAAATGCCTACCTTGTACTCTGAAAGCCATGCTGCTTTTCACTTTTCATTTTGTGAACCTTCTGTTGCACCAGTCCCACACAACTGCTGTAGCCTTATGTCTCTTGGATCTGCCCTGTTACAAAAGTGAGCCACAGAGAAAATTCACCTGTGTGCAGAAAGCCAGCACAAAATGAAGGGTACTGGTCAACTCACGCTTGGAACTGAAAAATCCCTCTTTGAACATTGCGCTTGTTTCATGCTGAGCTCTCTACAAAGGTGATTTTCACAGAGAGCATTATGCACAGTCTAAAATTGTCCTTGGTTATCAAAAGCTTAAAGGAGTTGCACCATGCAGTTAAAAGCGGATTTTGTCACTCTGTCTGCAAACTACAGCATTGTCCTTTGGAATAAAAGGTGCTTGAGAAACGTAAGTTATGATAATAGTGAAAAATTTCCTGTCTATCTGTGTTGTGGGGTGGTGCTCGCAGTCACACGCATGCAGAGAGGGAAAGAATGGGCTCCTGGCAGGGGAGTTTTCATGAAGGACCAGCACTGACCCATGTGGAGTGGCAATTTTCAAGTTACAGATGGAGGGAGGAGCAGGATCAGAAAAATAGAGCTGGTTTGAAGTTCAGGTGCTGAAAAGTGGTAGGCTGGAGTTCAAAGACAGGATTAATGGCTAGTGTTGCTTTAGTANATCATTGTTTAACCAGTTCCCTTAAGGGTTAATCCCCCTCCAATTTAAAATCCCTATGCTCTGTTAGCACACAATGGGGCTGGCACTGCCTGTGGGGGGTTACAGACTGAAGCTCCAAAAATGCAAGAACAGAGGACAGTTCTCAAATCAGGCCTGAGATGCACCTGCAAGGTAACACCTATGTCTTGGAATAAGAGTAAGACAGAGGGTGACCCTAATCTGCGAAAGGTATCAAAAGTAAGAATTAAAGAGCATCAGTAGGTCGACAGGGGAATAGGGGGTGAAAATGTTTGGAGTAGGTGGAAAGCTTAAGCCTGAGAATAAAGCACCAATGTGCTTTAGGGTGTTAAGATTCAGTGTTGATGTGTATTGAAAGCCTACGGCAGCAGGTTGGAATAGCAGGTGTACAGCAGATCTCAGCTGAGCTACGTACTCAGACCTACATAGGAGGCCCTGACACTGAAGCAACCCCAATTGCTCTAGAACAGTTTCATGCTGAAAGAGCAGAACTCTCCATGGACTGCCAGAAAATCTGCCTTGGTGCTTCATAGCTCTC
>VZTZ01003542.1:10369-20543 GCA_013400955.1 Drymodes brunneopygia | reverse complement strand
CTGCCTCTTGCTGGTGACAATATCGGGTTTATTTGGGCATGGATTTTGGAGAAGGCCACTCCAGCTCCTCTCCAAAGCCCATCAGGGGCCAGCAGGCAGCTCCTGGCAGCTTTGATTCTCCGTGTGCACCTGACAGCGACGCATTGGCGGCACAGGGGCGATTAAACAGCTTCGTTACCGCGTCGTTAATTACCTTCATCCCCGAGCTCTTCTGGCCCACGCTCAGCACTGACCTGGTGCTACCAGAGCTGTGTCACTTGTCCTGAGCTGTCAGGGGGAGAATGATGAGAGTCTGGTGAATCACTGCTCTGCTTTGGGGGGAGAGAAGTGAGTGGTTTTTGCAGGGGGGAATTGTCGCCCTGGTTTTTGCAGTGTTCTGTGTTTTTACTTCTGTAGTAGAATTTCTCATGCATTTTCTATAAACACAGTCCTGGTTTTTGTAACCGGCCTAAATTGTTTTGAACTTCTGAATTGTTTTCATTCCTTTCTCCTAAGGCAGAGATGATGACTGTGTCATCATCCTGTGAAATTGCAGAGATAGTAACCTCATTAACCAATCCACGATTGTCTTAAAAAAAGATAAAAATGAGAGAATAAAAAAAGGCAGACCTTTTTTCCTAGTCCTGCCTAGTGTAGTCCTAACCTGCTGCTCTAAACTCTCCGTGTTTCTTTCGAGTCCAACAGTGCAACAGGAATTTGCCTGGTGTAACCCGCTCGGTTTTGTGTCTTCAATCAGCTCTTGGAGTGACTTCCCTAAGCCCTGTCCTGCTGTGGGGTTGGGGATGGCTGAGCTGCTGCACCACGGGGCAAAAATCCCCGTGGGAATGTGGTTAAAAGCCGTTATTTCCTCATTTTGCTAAATATTGGGCTTTTCTCTGAGCACTCTCTGTAGAATTTAGGTATGAAATAATGGCAGCGTCTTCTAATTCTGTTTTAGGTGGGATTCTGAGGCACAGGGTGGGATTTTTGGGCTTGTGCTGTGCAAGGACAGGAGTTGGACTTCAATGATCCCGTCCAGCTGAGGATATTCCACAATTCTTTACCTTTTTTTGCTGCACAGAGCAGGGCTTGTCTTGTTTTGAATGCCCCGGACATAATTTCTGGGGACAAGGATCCTTGATGATTTCATTTGGGGCACTGCTGTGGCCCAAATAAACGGCAAATAAATAGAAAATAAACGGAAAACAAATGGCAATGAAGCCCAGCTAGGCAGAGGGGCAGGGTGTGAGCTGGAGGGAGGGAAACACAACCCAAAGTGCAGCTGGAAAAACGCAGCTCCAGCTTCCCGGGGCCTGGGTTATTCCTGGCCAGAGCTAATGATGATGGATGAGCCTTGCAGAACACTCTTCATCCTGACACCCCTGCCAGAGAGGTCTGTGACATTATTCTCCCCGGGTACAGGTGGCAGAATTAATGCATGAGCAGAGAAAGTTTGGCCAAGCAGCAGAGGCTGGGGAGGAAATCTCGGTGTCCTGAAGCAGAGCCAGGCTCTGCCTCACAGGAGCAGAGAATTCCAAATTCCCTGGGATTTGCTGTGATTTCCAAATCAAGCCTTGCTGTTCTGGCAGGGTCAGCAGGGTTTATTCCCCTTGTTCCTGCATGATTCCTTGCCTGGTGGCTTCCATGGGATGCCACGAAGGGCTCTGAACCCCCCCATGTCCCAGCATCTGCCAGGGACAAAACCAAACACTTCTTCATCATCATCATCATCATCATCATCATCATCTCCCAGCTGCTGGCAGTGCCACGGTCCAGGGCTCAAACTCTCACAGGCTGCTCACACAGCTTCTTGCAGAATTTTTGAGGGGTTTTGGGGGGATATCAGGGTTTCTACAGCTCCCTAAAATCTCCTGGGAAGGAGTGAGGCCCGTGGCTGGTTTGGGATGTGGCCCATGGATAGGGCTGCAGGGCTGCCCAGTCCCGAGGACACTGGCACCCCTTTCCTCATCCTGGTTTTGGGATTAAATCCTCATTTTAGCATGGCCAAGCCAAGTGTAAGGGCTGAGTTACACCAGGACCCTCTGCCTGCTCCTGAAATGCACCCATATCCCTTTCTCCCTCTCTGGTTCCTCTCTCAGGGTGCAGAACTCTGCATCCCTCTGTCTCATTCCTGATTCCTACCCTGTCTCTCTCAATTTTCAGCAGCTAAAACCTGATTTTTGCAGTTTTTTTGCAGTTTTTTTGCAGTTTTTTTGCAGTTGTGGAGCTTTTTTCCCTTATTTTTCCTTGCATGGATCCACTGGAGCCATTCTGCACCAACCCAGGTGTCTGCCAAGACCTGAATCTCATTTTTTGATCTCCTTTACACAACACCACAGCTCCTACCCTGGTACCAGGGGGAGAATTTGTTGGCTGTGAGACACCCAACAAGGAGCAGTGGATCAGCACCAGTGGGAGCAGGGATAAAGCCACGAAAATCCATAAAAATCAGGGAAATCCTGTGTTGGACAGGGACATGTGCCTTCCCTTCTTACCCACTCTTTCCCTTGGCTTCCCCTTGGTGCCACTCCAAGGTGTTGGTTCTGCTGCCTCCCTCAGCTCCTCCATCACCCTGGGAAGAGCTGGATTGAGGCACAAAGGGAGGAAAAAGGGCTCTGCATCTCTGCCCCGCACTCCCTGCTTGCAGAGCTGCTGTCTCCCCCTCCTGAGGTGCTGCACAGATGGCCCCGACAGTTTGGGGAGCAGATTCCCTTCATTTATGTGAAGGCAAATAGGCCTTGAAGTGCAACAAGATAAGGAAAATCAGTTTTTTGGGTTTTTTAAATTAGGTTTGGTTCCTTCAGTTGCAGCCGGGGGTTGTGGCACACACTGGGGGATTCTGTGCGTGCTCACAAAGCCCTGGTGACATCCTGGGTGGCACAAAGTTGTCACTCAGGAGGTGATGTTGGCTCTCTTTTGGGAAGCTCCTGGCTCATTAAGGGCTTTATCACCTGGAGAAATCACTGGGGTGGAAAGAGCCGTTTGTGCCCGCTGGAAAATCCCTGCCATTTATTCCCCGAGCTAAAGGTCAGGCTGGCAATCTCCTTTATTCAGACAGAATAAGGAACCCTCCCCTCTCTGCTGCCTGGGCACTTTTTGTTGGAGCATTTTTCTACCATCCCAGCTCTCCTGTGGGAGGGAGCAATGACCTGGGGAGGTTTTGGGGCTGGCTCCTGGCTCACCCAGAGGCTTCACTCACATCCCCACCCCACGCTCAGACACCTCTGCTGCCCACCAGGAGCTGATTAAATGTTGAGAGCTCCAAATTCCCACTGCAGCTGTGCAGGATGTGGCACAGCCCAAAATTCCAGGCAGGCTAAAATCAAATTAAAGTTTCCCAGCGTGGTGTTTTAGGAGAGAGGGGGAGGAGAGGGAGGAAAAAAATATAATAAAAAAAAGAGATGGGATAAAAGAAAAACCCCAAACAAAAAAGAGCCCCCTGCAGAGTTCATCTGGTGGATGGAGTTACATTAAGTGAATGGAAATTAAAGGCTTTTCATAGAGATCTTCAGTGTAATTTGATGGAAGACTTTAATTATTTCAAAGTGCCTAAGGAAAGGAGCTTGGAATGATTTCGGGAAGGGAGGGGGGGGAGCTCTCATAAAAATATCTCTCTTCAGCAGCGTTTTGAGCTGTTGTTGGGCTGAAAGGCTGCTGTCAGCTCCGAGGGAGGGATCTGAAAATCCTGTGCCCCGCATCCCTCCCCGGAGAGCAATTCCTGCCTGAGTGGCAGCAGCCTGGGAAGAGAGAGAGGGACAGGGACCAGAGGAGGAAGAGCAGAGCCCAAGCAGCTCCTTCATCAGCCCTTCCCGAGGCTCGGGGGTGCAGAGGGCTCCTGGCTGGGAAGGGGAGGAGGGGAGGGTGTGGGGAATTGGGATCTGTCCTGGAGCTCCAGGCAGAGAGAGAATCCTCTCCCGGGCACCCCGGGGACACGCGGGCCATCGGAGTCGTTGTGTTGGAGTTGTCACTCATCCAATTCTTGCTTGGACAGCTCAGGAATTGATGGGTCCTTGTGTAGTCTCCAGGCTGACATAAATCCAGGGATCTGGAGCCTGTCCGTGCTTTTTCCTGGGCTCGGATGCTCTGCCCCTTCCTCCAGCCTGGCTCGCTTTGAGGCACAAATGTGGCCTCTCCCTGCTCTGAGTGCTCAGGGTTTTAACTCCTCCTCTCCCCCAGACCCTGCCATTCCTGTCTCTCCCTCCTGTGCCCCTCTCTGGGATGGGGAGGGCAGGAAGCTGAAGCTTTGGGGAGGGCAGGAATGCCCAAAATCAGGTTCAGAATCCAACATTTAGCTTGGAAAATACCTCCCAGACCATCGAGTTCCAGCTGTCCAAACCCCACCTTGTCCCCAGCCCAGAGCCCTGAGTGTCTCATCCAGTGGTGCCTCCAGGGATGGGGACTCCAAACCTCCCTGGAGACCCCTTCCAATGTTTTACCAACCCTTTCAGTGCAGGAATTCCTCCTGACCAGCATTCTGGACCTCCCTTCCCCTCTCTGAGCTCCTGCTGGCCTGAGGCTGGAGCAGAGTGGCCAAGGCTGCTGGACTGGACACCAAGGAATGGATTTGAGTTCAAATGCCACGGAAAAGCAGCTGCTGTCCCTCGTGCAGCTGCAGGACCCTGCAGATGCTGTGGTGGAGGCTGGCAGAGAGGGATGGCTCAGTGAAACTGGGAGCCTTGCCCGCTTCCCTCCAGCCCAGGAGCTGATTTCCCATCAAACTCCAGGAATCCTTTCCTTGCTGTGCCTCTCCCCCTCCTTTATGATGGTCCTGATGTTGGTTTGGCTGCAGGGGGGCTTTGAGGGGGGTCTGTGTGCCCCAGCAGTGACCCCATGTCCCCTCTGTCCCCATCCAGGCTGTGAGCAGGGTGACAGCACCTCACTCCTCTGCAGGGGTGCTCCAAGGTCAAACCCTGCCAAGGAGGGAAAAAAACACCCCCAGCATGGATAAACTGGGGGAGAAAAGCAGGATCCACTCCCAAGGAAGGAGTTTGAGAGCAGGCACTGCTGCCTCCTCCCCGAGGAGGGGTGTTTGGCAGGCAGCTGGCACTGAGAGCTGGTAGCCATGGGGATGGGAGAGAAAAGGGGGATGCTCGGATGCAGGTGGGAGTCAGGGAAAAAAGGCCAGGCTCTCATCACCCTGGCTGCAGCAGGGGATGAGCTGATCCCAGTTTTGGTTTCCCTGACGAGCACTGCCAGGCTCGGGGAGGCATCAGGGGGAAGCAAATCCGAGGTGTTGGGATAAACATCCACACTGAGGGAGATGAACTCTGTTTTTAGGAGGGTTTGGATGAGTGCAGGGGAGAGGGAGCAGGCAGTGATTGCAGGGAGAGCTGGATCTGAAGGGGTTTGGGGGGTTTGTAGCCCTGAGGAGCAGCTCCCTGGGAGTGCTGCTCAGAGAGGATTTCCCAGTCCTTCGAGGATTTGCTTTAAAACGGTAACAAGCATATTTTTGATTATTTATTTTATATTATTATACCACAGATTATTTATCATACCCATATTCTGGATTGTTTATTATAAGGAAAAACATTTCAGGATGTCATTGCAGGACGGAGAATCCGAGCCTGGTCAGGAGCCAGAGTTAATCCAGCACCTCACTAACAGCAAATTATGCAGTGTTTATTGCTGAGAGTGTTGGTTCTGGGACGGTTTTTTTTTCCCCTTGATGTGTCAAAGGCTTTCTGCACCGATCATTCCTTGCTGCATTCCCTCTCTGAAGGATCCCGTGCCTCGTGCTTGGCCAGGCTCCTGCTCGGTGTCACTGCAGGAGTTTGGGCTGTGTTTTCATTTCACGGTGTGTCAGCATCCAGCCCCATCCCTCCCACACAGCCCAGGCTGCAATTGGAGCCCTTTGGGAGCCCCCACAGATGAAATCTGAAATCCAGGTGTGAAATCACCTTCCCGATGTGTTCCCATCCCTGCTGCTGTTGGGATGAGGGCACAGAGCTTCCCATGAGCTCAGGGCAGGGATTGTTCCCCCACCAGGAGCCACGAGGTGCTGGCAGCTGGTTTGGTTTTTAATTTAAGGCTCTATTTGCACACACCAGGCTGCCCTTGCTCTGTTAACAACAGGTCAGCACCTGGCTGTGCTCTCTGAGGTTTTGCTGCTGGAGCTGCAGCATTTCTGGGGGGTGGCAGGGAGAGAATGGCCCCCCTGATGTCTGTGATTTAATTCATGGAGGGGAGGAGAAGCTGCTCCAGCTCAGGCTGGGGGTCTGATCAAGATTCTCCCTCCACCTTCAGTGCTGTTCTCTCCCACCAGCAGTATGGAAACTACTTTTGGGATGGAATAATGTGGATTTTAGCGTGATTTTTTCTTTTTGGGGGCAGAGGGAGGCTCAGAGGCTGCCATTTGACAGCAGTCAGCAGCAATCAGCTGGGCTGGTGGCTACTGGAACAGTTTTGGGAGCCTGCTGGGCTCCAGCCTGCTTCAAAATGAGCTGTGCTGAATCACAGCCACTCCAAACTCCCTCTGCTTGGAATTGCAGTGAATTCCAGAGGGTGGGGGGAATAAAACCCGAGTGGTTCCCATGAGCTGGGGAGTTGAGGCAGCCTGGGGAGTTGTTTATGCCTGGTGGCTGAGCTCAGCAAGCTGTAATTGATGATTTCCCCCACATTTAGGGCGTGCAGAACGTCCTTCCCTGGTGGATTCTTTGGTGCCTGATGGGAGCTGAGCTAAATTCCCCCTGTGAGGGAATCTTTCTCTCCTCTAGCAGTCATTTCACAAAACTCAGAGAAACCAGGGGTGTTTTTTTATGAGCCTGCATCCCATGAAATTTGGCTGGGAGCTGGCCATCCTATCCCAGATTGATCAGGGATGGGCACAAAAGTGGGTGCTGAAAGCTCAGCTGTTCCAGCCTCTTTTTCTCTCTTTTTTTTTAAGCCTCTTTTTCTCTGTTGTTGAGACCCAACCAGAAGTGCCTGGGTGGGAATGTGACATCCCGAATTTGCTCTGTTGAGTCCTGTTGGCTCATCTTGGCCAGACAGGCTCCAGGGTGACAGCTGTGCTGGGACGTGGTGCTGGGGCTCCGATGGATCATGGGTCAAGATGCAAACATTAAAGTTGGGCTAAGCCTGGCTAATGAGGACAATTCATGCTGGAGTGATGAGATGAGGCTTTTCAGAGCGCTCAGCTTGGGCAGAGCTTTGTCCTTCCCTCATTTAACCAGAATTGATGTTGAGCCAGCCATGAGAACAACTCTGGGAAGGGCTGCTCCTCGCTCAGGTTGGAAATTGGACAGCACTGATGAGGATGAGAGCTCTGGGAGCAGTTTTGGGAAGGCTGCTGAGCAGGGAGCCCGGCCAGCCCGATTGCGCTCACCTGCAGCAGCAGCCAGGCAAGGTGGGCACGCTGGATTTGTTCAGGGAACAAATTTGTTTTGGATGCCAAGACCACGTCCTGGGCCTTTGTGGGGCTCCGTGTCACACTTTGTTACCAGAGCCAGGTGATCTCTGCTCGCTGGAGAAAAGCCACAACTGTGGTGTCACTCCTCATCTTGTGCCACACTTCAGAGACAGGAGACAGAGAGAGAGGGGGGAGTAAAACCTCCTGAAGTGTCTGTGAGATTTATCCCGTGCTTGGCTCCGTTTGAATCAGAGTCACCAAATGGTTTGGGTTGGAAGGGACTTTGTCACCCTGCTTTTTGCAGGCTCTGCAAAAAAATTACAAGCTCTGCAAAAGGTCCTNCATTCCTTTCCCCTGGGGCGGAGAAAGATGATTGACCATGTCTTTATCCTGTGAACTTACAGAGGTGGGAACCTCTTTGACCAATCCATGATTGTCTTTAGAAACAGATATAAATGAGAGAATAAAGAAGGGCAGTCTCTTTTGGGGTGGTCCTGCCTGGTGGGTCAAACTGCTGCTCTGAAGCCTTCGTGTTTCTGTCGTACCCAGCAGTGCCACAGGACTTTAAATTTCATCTCATCCCAACTCCTTGCCATGGGCAGGGACAGCTCCTGCTGGAGCAGGGTTCAGAATCAAGGCTGAAAATCTGTGTGGCAGTGGGGTTTTCCTCAGGGCTGTCCTTGGGGTGGTTTTCGTGCCACTTTTGGGCATCTCTGCTCACCTTTAGGGTAGAAAAGCTGAGATTTCCTGCAGGACTGGCTCTGTCTGGGCAAGCTCCCCTTGGAGCAAGTGAAAAAGGAGAAATTGTGAATAAATCAGGCAGAACCACATGGGAAGCGTGGAGCTGCCCTGGAATTGTGTCTGTGAAGTGGCCAAACATTGCAGAAACAAAGGAATAAAGCAGGCAGAGAGGAGTTTATCTCCAGGCTTATGAAACCTGAGTGGTGCTCAGCTCCAAAGCTCTCCTTGCATCACCAGGCAAGCTGCTCTGAGCCCGAATTTCCCGTTATGCAAAAGGTTCCCCAAGCCTGAAATAAACCCAGGAAAGGCCACGAGACGGGGAGGGGGGAGCGTGGTGAGAAGCTGAGAGGTGCCAGAGCCAAGGCTGGGGAGACAAGCCATGTCTGGGAGTGAATTCTCTGTGCTGCTGAGGGGAGAAGTGAATTCTCTGAGCTGCTTCTTGCCAAGGATGAGTGTGAGAGGATTTGTCTGGTTCCCTGCCCAGCAGCAGCAGAGGAAATTTCCTTTTGTCAGCCAACACTGCCTCTGTCCTGTCCTGTCCCCATCCCTGCTCCAGGGATGCTCCTCCTGCTGAGCCAGGAGGGTGATGAGGGCTCCTTCCCCCGGGAATTTCTGCTGGGTTAAATGCAAATCCAGCTCCCTCAGGATCACATCCCCACCAAGAAGGGAGGTTAATAAATAATACCCCCAAAAAAACCCCTCTGAATACTCCACTTGTCTGGCTGATGTTTCCCCTAGAGCCAGAATTTCTCTTTTTTATTTGGGATCTGGCTGGTGTCTCCCCTAGAGCTAGAATTTCTCTCTTCTATTTGGGATCGTTTCCCCTAGAGCCAGAATTTCCCTCTTTTATTTGGGGTCGTTTCCCCTAGAGCCAGAATTTCCCTCTTTTATTTGGGATCATTTCCCCTAGAGCCAGAATTTCCCTCTTTTATTTGGGATCTGGCTGATGTCTCCCCTAGAGCCAGAATTTCTCTCTTTTATTTGGGGTCTTTTTCCCTAGAGCCAGAATTCCTCTCTTTTATTTGGGATCTGGCTGGTGTTTCCCCTGAGCCAGAATTCCCCTGTTTTTTGTGGGATTTGGTGTGTGGTTACAACAAGCAGAGGAAAAGTGCCAGGGCTGCCCATTCCCCTCCATCCCTCTGGGTTTTGGGTGTTTCATCTCAGCAATTAATGTTAATTAATCAAACCCATACTTTTCTGGCCTGAAATCCCTTTTTTTTGTTTTCCTTCTTGTCACTTTTGCTATGAGCAGGATTAAAAGCTTCCCTCATGCAAAATAATGCCTCTAATTGCAGCTTCGCACACAAAGTTTGGACTTTGATTCTGCCTTCCTGTGCAAGATTATTTCTTGCTGCCTTATTCTCTTGCATCTGGTGGTTGTGTGCAGCTGAGCCTTTGCACGAGCCTCCCCCAGCTCCTGAATTTCCCTTTTATCCCATTAACTTTGCAGGATTCCTTGCTCCCTTGCCCCCAAGCCTATCACCCTTGTGCTTTTTTTGGTTTTTGTGCCTGTTCTCAGCCTGGCATCTGTCCTGGTTCCCACCTCCTTCCCCATGCATATGGTCCCTGTCATCCAAAGCACCCCCAGCAATCCTCACTCCATGAAAACACACAAATATCCTTCACCCATTCACAAACTTGCCTCTTCCCCAGCCTCAAAATCCAGCTTTTCAGAGCTTGGATGGATCAAAATGCTCTTTGGGTGATAGATGGGAGATTAATCCATTTGTTTCACTTAGGGGGTTTTGGCAGCAATAAAAAGGAGCAAACGCAGCTTTTTGGCCATAAACCACTTCTTGCAGGTCGCTTTGGTAGAGGCTGCTTTGTTTTCCTTTCTTCCCCCTCCTTGAATCTGCCAGGGACTCGAAGTTAAATAAATAGATTCATCTCCTTTTCTGTAGCCCAGAGATGAGGCTGATGCATTTAAGAGCTTTCTCTCCCTGCAGCCTCCCGAGATGTTCAGAGATCCGATTCATATTTCAGAACTTCCTTCATGTGTAAAGAGCCTCGTTGGTGTGGCAGCAATTCCTCACCCACAGCAAACAGGGCTCCCTCCGTGCTCCTTGGGGTTCTTTTCTTCTAAGAGAGCTGAAAAATTTTCCATCAAAG
>VZTZ01003541.1:0-40685 GCA_013400955.1 Drymodes brunneopygia | reverse complement strand
TTTTTATATTCTTTAAAGTATAAACCTGCCTTACCTACTATTAATCCTTTTCTCACAACAAAATCAAGTGATTTTGGTAGGTGTGCTGGCGTTTAGCCAAAAAAAAACTGCTACAATTGGTGTTTCTGCCCAATTTTCGATTCCCCAAACCTCTAAACTGCAACATACTGCTGCTGTACAGACAGCTAAGGAATATGTTTATCACTCTGAAATTGCCTTTCTTTGTGGGATAGTGAGGTAATTCTACAAAATCCCCTAGCTCAAGGCAGCATTCACACTGATGCTTGTCCCTCACCTGCCACTGTGTCAGTCACCTGAGCACAGCCCCCGAGCCTCCTCTCTTCTCCCTCCCACAACGTGGCTAGCACATTCTAGGCACTTCAGCTGCAAGCTGTTCCTAGGAAATTCTCCTGTTGACAAAATCATGAACGGCCCACACAGATGTTGGCCAAAATCCTGTTGGGCAATCTTCTTCATGTCATGTGCTGCAAGCTAAAGGGAGGCTGTTTCATGGCCCACAAGACAGGGGTTTTTCCATTGTGGCTTCTAGACAAAGTCATGTGTACCCTGTGGACTGAAAGGGACTCTGGCACAGAGCAGAAGGCACGTCAATCTCACTGCACAGGTGGGCCATAAGTGTCTGCCTCTTGAGTAGCTTGTGATTCACAGTTTAATAAAGGAAGAAAGGGATGCAACTGAAGAGTAAGCAGCAGAAAATAATGAAAAACGAAAGCAGTGCAGCATGACTTGAAGATACATAAGGCTATGACAGATACACGGGTCTTGCTTTGAATCCAAGCTGAGGGGAAGAGTGGCTCTGGATACTGTGACTCTTCCATTATGTGCTGCTTCTCTTGGCTGGTGTGAGTCCAGGTATTGCCAGGTACAGCTACAGATCCTGAAAGGTTCAGAAGATTTGGTCCTTTGCACACAGACAACTTGCCAACCAGGGCATCATCTCAACCCTTAATAAACTGTCTGGTGACAGTATGTCCTGACTGATGTCCTGTAACTTGCTGAGCAAGGGATGCATTTCAGCTTTACCTTCTCTCTTTTCTAGGCAGACTTCTTGCTCCCTTTAACCCGAGGGAGATATTATTAGCCCTTATTTATACATATTACTGCATATTTGTATAACCTGGCATCACATAATGTGCCATACAGAGTAGAATTACAGAACAGTTTGACTGGGGATTTGGCACTAATAAATGTGCAAAGATGTGTAGAGAACAGATACCTGCTGCAAAAGGAATCAGATGAAGTTTTGTCTAATGTAATTTAGAACATCTAAGGCAGACTGTGCTCGACAGAACCCAGAAGTCCACTCACAGGAGAGGACGATGAGGTGCTGAAGCCTGAGCCACTTTGATACTTGGTGTTTGTTAGGTCACTGTCCTGAGTTCTCCCTCCAGGGGGTTTGATACAGAACTGAACCAGTGACATTTTTTCTGCCTGCTTGTATGTTTTGGCTACTACTGCCCTTCCATGAGTCTGCAGCCTGCTAGGCTTATCTGTTTGTGACATTCCAGGACTGTTTTCAGATTTTCAAACCCAGGAAAAAAGGAAAACAGAAAATGAAGCCAAGGAGACGAACAGGAGTGTCACAGCATGTGACATAGGCGCTGTGCGGAAATGGAAGGGGCTAGGGGATCCTCCCTTCTTCAGAGGCAAATATATGCAGTGGAATTCCTTGCAACTAACAGCTTTCTATATTCATTGCAGTGGAAAGTTAGTTTTGAAAAGGAAGCTTAAACAAGTCTGCCAAAAACATCACAACAAAGTTTTCCAAGTTTCCAAAATATGATGGAAAATATCCTTCAGGGTCAGCAAGTTGAACTGCAAGCCCTTCCCAGGGCTGTGACCAGAAAACACAGAGAGATGGATTGATTCCAAGAAAGGCTGCTGGGACCTGAAGCAGCAAGGGAAGACGCCCCAGCGAGCTGCAGTGGCTTCAGGCACGGCAGTGTCGTGGAGCGGGTGGCAGCTGCTCGGGCAGCGCTGTCATGGCCCAGGCACAGCTCAGCTCCTGGCTGCTCCTGTGCGTATTTGCTGCATCCCACAGGCTGACAGGTAGGTAGCACATCTGTCAGCGGCGCGGCTCCTCGGCTTGGCAAACCTTTGTGCAATGCCATTTGTGCGGTTTTGCTGCTCCTTCAAACGTGGTCCGAGGCACGGGAGAGAGCTGGAGTCCAGCTGGGGGGGTTTGCTGGTGGGGCACTGGTACCTACTACCAGTACTTGAAGAACTGCTGCTGTGTTTGGTGGCAAGGGGAGGATTTTCTGGGATCTCCACTGAAAAAAAATCTCCTGCAATACTGTTTGTGGATTTTCTATATGCTTTTTGGGGAAAAAAATCACCCAACCCTGTTGAGTGATAAAATAAGTAAGGAATTATTTTCCCTTCCCCAGAGGATATTTGTGTTATTATTTCAATACATTATTTATGCTTTGTTAAATCTTTCTCTAATCAAAAGGCTACCACTGTGTATATTTATGAGGCAGTTACTTAAAACAGTTTGGCACCTATTCAACAAATGCACTGACTTTGCAGCCAGTCAAACATCTCGAGAGAGGGATCTGTGAACCTAGATGATCAGTTAGTAGAGACAAGACCAGCAAAGAAATTTTCAGATGATATAATGCTTTCACCTGAGCTAAAAGCCTTGCTGGTACATCTGTGGAGGAGCAGGAAAGAGCAGCTCATATTCCAAAGCCACAGCTGGCTTGGATCACAGAGCCTGCAGCTGTGCAGAGAAGCAAACCTCTGCAGCCTGTGGGCTGGCAGTGCACTTCTCCAGGCAGCTCATACCTCTCCCTGAAAAGCTCTTATAAAAAATGGAAATTTGGAAGTGGCTCTTGGTAGCAGTCATCATCACACACGTATAAAATAATTTTTCTGCTTTTCATGGGCACCTGCTGACCTTAACTCTTGAGTATTCAATGTAAATCCTTACTTTTTTTTAACAGAAAAAAGCCTTCACCCATTTAAAAATGGAAAAAAACCATAAATGTATCAGAGAGCTTACTATTTTATATGAGCTTTTTCCATTTCATGTTTCTTAACCTGAAGGATGAGTCTGTAAGAAGTAGAAGAGGGTCTTGGCTACCTCATGACACTGATAACAGAGGAGGGAGAGGATGCAGCCTCTCTCTCACAGTCCTGGACCAAGATTGCTTGTGTCTCCTTTTTCACACACTCACAAAAAGAAATAAAATAAATGCAGTTAAAGCACTGTAAATATTAGGAAATGGAAACTGAACAAATCTTAGGATTAATGTGACTTTCACGTTCAAAAAGTGCCATTCCTCTGGCCTTATATCCATTTTTCCCAGATTACATGATGTCTTGTGTCCCAGCAAGTAATTAGCTGGACATTAAATGAGGCATAATGGATCTGGCAAGGTTTCTTTTGCCCTCATACTCTTCCAGTAGCAGAAGATTAAGAAGTATAAAACCAGGATAAGCATCATCATGTTTCTATCAGCAGCTTGAGGATTCTGCCAGCACCCTCCTTCCATGGGGCAGCATTACTTTCTCCAGCAAAAGCTGCCTAACAACCAAACCCCATCAGTTCAACCCCCCCTATTCTCAGTGTGAGAGGCTTCCTTGCTGCCTGTCAAAGCAGTGCCTTTGCTGCTTTGGCTCTGTTGGCAGGACTAAGGGCTGTGATATCCAAAACCTCGCCTCAACCACTGCTGCTTCTCTTAAAAAGCTTGTTTTGCTTATCAAAGTCCCGTGGTCAGCATCTGTCATATTTGGCAAGCTGAGTGGTAGCTCAGGAATGCTGAAGACGTTATTGACAATCAAATGGCAAAAACAGTAAACAGGATGGTCTTGTGCTACCAAGCTCTGTCTGATGTCTTCCAGATGAACATCCTCGCAGCGGCATCAACACACCCCGTCGTGGCCCAGAGGACGCTGGCATCATGTTAGAGGTCTCCTGAGCACTGGGGGCCCTGGGCCGAAGCGCTGTTAGTGCCCATGCTCCTGGCTGCCTGCACGTAAAAACTCACCTGTTGTGTGAAATCCCTGGCGGATTTCAGGAGCCCCCGGATACCATGCCTAATGGCATTTGTGCTCCCTCCCGCCGCGGGGTGCAGCTGCAGGGGCTCTGCCCCACTCCGTGGCACCTCGCGGGGTGTCCGCGGTCGGTGGGACAAGGGACCCTCCCCGCTGGGTTTGGTGCCTCCCCCGCAAGCGGCCGAAGCCCCGCACCGCGGAGCTGCTGCAGGCGGGACTGCGGGGGGACACGGGGGCGGGACGCAGGAGCTGCACAGGTCCCACGGGGAAACGAGGTGTGGGGCCGGTCAGAAACGGGGTGTGGGGGTGGCAGAGAAGGACACGGACGGGATTAGGCCGGCCGTGAGGGAGCGGCCCGCCCGAGGTTTGGCAGCACTGCAGACGGCTTTGCTTTGCAGCTCGTTTCTGACTGATGGAGCTGTGCCGCGCTTTCCGTGACAATGCTGCTCCTCTCTTCCAGATGCTCTGGGGAAGGCTGGATATCCAGGCCAACGGGACAATCCTGCTGCGGGATGAAGAGCTGGCCTCCCTACGCCCGGCACGGCGGTTCCTGCAGATTTTAGAGCAGGAAGTTCCCAAAACACCGGCAGAGATTGAGCAGCACCTGAGATATTGTTCACTGACTGACACCCCCTTGCCTCCGACAGAGTTTGACCGTGTCCTTTTCACCAGTGTTTACAGTGCTTATCAGGTTCGCTCCGTACAGGGTCTGGATAAAACCCCTTGGATTGGCTTTTTCTCTCAGCTGGTTGATGAAATCTTTCGAGACCTGTGCAAGGGGCTCTGCCCCGCAAATACCACTCTCCTCCAGGCTTCCTGGCCTTGGAAGGAGAAGCCTTCGCATTTAGCATCCCTGAAACATTTCTATCGCTCTAACCTGGCCAGGAGCAAGAGAGACACCTAATGAGGGAACCCACCATAAGAAAGGACACACACAGCTTCAGCTGCATCCTTGGTTATTTTCAGTGCTTTCCACAGTGTGCAGGACTTTCTATAAATATGCCACACCTTTTTGCCCTGCTTTCTGCACTGTGCTGGCAACCCTCTAAGGATTTATACACGAGCTGTCATTTTTAAGTGAAAAAAGGACAAAACTGTAAAGTACATTTCTCCCTTTCCTGAATTTTGCTAAGTGGGGCTGTGCTGAAGGGGGCAGTGCTATTTAGATATCCTACCTATCTCGATCACTGATGTTACTGGAGAGATGGCTTGGAAATATTATTCCAGGATATTATGCTGGTGTCATAGCTGACTTCGGATAATTCAGTTCACTCTTCTTATATTCTCCCTGTGGTTTCAGACAAATACAAGATCTTTTCTCCTCTTCAGTAACAGCTAAGCAGGTTTTGTTGTGTTTCATGATATAGGTCACATATTTAATTTAATTTTTCTCCTCTTGTGGCATCATATTTTACGTGTCAATAGCAATTTCCCATCACATGTAACCACTTTTCTTTAAAAAGCAACCTGAAAATGTATGTATGCCATGAAGCTTTCTAGTATTTGCATATCATATTTACACATACACACAGCTTTGTTTCAGTTATTGTTTTGGAATATACATTCTGAAATCTCATTGAAATTCTGTAGGACTGTGACCTAGTTATTTCTTCAGTAGATCTTGCCTCTCTTCTATAAAGTTTTTTTTTTTTACAGCTATGGCACTTCACAAGTCAAACATAGTAAATACACAATCTCAATCCTCAAAATCAGGCACATAATTATTTTATAGAAAGACATCATTAACATTTCTCTGTCTTAAACACTGTAGTGTGGAATTAAATCAATGTAATTATCTCCTCAGGAGGGTTTTGATTTTGGTTCTTGTTCTTTCTACCAGATTTCCTGCTGCCCCTATAGGTACATTAATTTTGAAAATTCATTGCATGTGCTTAGATGATGGGATCTATAATTCCCTTTCTATCAATATAATTTTTCCATGCTCAACAAAAGAGGCATGTGTGACCTTCAAAGTGGGAACTGCTAGATTCTGACCTAGTTAATCTTTTCCAAGCCATTGTAGCCCAACAGATGGAGAGGAGAAATGGTAAGGCAGGAACAAGAAGCCTGGAAGCAAGATGCCACAGACAATGGTTTTAGAGGTCATCTTAGGGTTATGACAGAAAGAGAAAGATTTAAAGCAAGTTGTTTGTTGGTGGGTTTTTGTTTTGTGTGTTTCATTTTGGTTTGTTTTTCACCCCAAAGGATATAGGAATTAGAATTTTATTTGAAGTAAAACTTCTTGTCTCACCTAATGTTCTATTATTCTTATGCTGTTATTTTACATACCCTAATCTCTACCCTTCATCTTTTTGCCAAATATGCCCCCAATCTTTAATGTCTAGGACATGTATAGAGTGACAGAAGCAGTGGGTGGCTGCACACAAGTCCAGTTTGAGCAGAGAATATCATCAAAAAGCTGAGCTGAGATGGCGCTAGTGCATGAAAATACTGTCTTGCTGGAGAATGTGAAGCCTGAGCCACATGAATATATAGATAAAGGCTGAGTGGGCTGGCTTGTGACTCAGATGCCAACACACTGCTTTGAACTCAGGAGTTTGTTAGGAGCAGTTTTAGAGCATTGCAGCCTGTTGAACAGATTATAAATTAAACTCAAGTGATGCCATGAAGCTTTGTACATTCTTAAGATGATGCACTTTTGCAGTTTATGTATTTTTAGGATACAAACCAGGCTTTAGCTCAATTGAAACAGCACCAGTGGTGCTACAATAAAGCCTCCTGTGCTCCCAATACCTCCTCAGTGGATCCTGCCGGGCGTCTGTCTGTCTGTCTGTCAGACTGTAGGAACACAGCAGGGTCCTCTACAGCCACAGAAGCCTCTCCACAGGAGAAACTCTGGGCAGAACTCGGCACGTAGGAAACCACTGGAACATGGATGCTGAAAACATCACCTCGTGGTTCCTTTGACCTGCCTGCACGAGGCTACCGACGCAGGACATGGCAGGTCAGCAGCACCCTTATGTTCAAAGGGCTCGGTTCTGGGGAAGGTCAGAGTCCTTTTCCCCCTGAGGTCAGCAGTACCATTGCATGGCATGGTACTACTCACACTTAGTGTTATGAGCCTGCTCCTGATCCAAATCTTTAGAGATTTAAAAATACATTTCTTATCCTTCCTACTTACCTTGCCTCTGAGCTTTCAGAGCATGGTCCATTCACAGATTTGAGCCCTCATCTTACACTACAAGGTCTAGAAGCCTGTTCTTTTGTTTGTGTCTAAATGTATTCTCTCCATTAAATGGAAGCTGAGATTCTCAACCACAGCTTCTTGACTTCATCTACATCAGATAAAGAAAAGCACAAACCACTGTGAAACTTGCAAGAAAGTTGCAAGAGGTACCAGCCTTTCATACACACAAATGATTAAAAAGAGTGTACACAGAAAGACTGGCTCAGTAACACATCCTCAGCTTACACAATTACCATGCTTCTCCCTCAACCGAGCTGGTTCCTCAGCCAGTGACAAGCACATAAGCTTCACAAATTCGAAACTGAGAACATTCATGTCTTTTGTGTTTTTATTACATTCATTTTCATTACATTTATCCCCTCCCCGGATATACAAGGAAAGTCACCACACCCTTTGCTCTGGATGCTGGAGATCTGCAGAAACATGACTGCAGCAGTTCTCTGATCCTCAGCATCTCACTACGCTGCCCCACCCCTTCCCCAAAACTACCTCATGCTTTATGTTAAATCAAACACCAACACAGGACACACAGATACAACCTGAAAGGCCTCTCTACGGATGAATGGCACACACAGCAGTGGCCCTGCAGACAGGGCACAAGCGTGCAGCGTAAGGAAAGCACTGGACACATGACAGCATGCTCAAAGTAGAGGATGATATTCAAAGAGAAGCTATACCCAAGTTCACGGCACCTTGGCTCTTCTTATGCTCCTTTCACATCTGTATTTAATTATTTGATCCTTGAGGTGAGCTGGCACCCAGAAGCCCCTTTGGCTGAGCCTCTGAATAGATGAGGAAGCCTGTGAAGGTGATGTACTTGCCGTGGTTGCTGTAGGCACCGTAGCCATCGTGCTGATGGCTGTAGAGCCAAACGGTGTCCCCATACTGTAGAGGCAGCATGATACTCTGGCTCTGCATCTCCCGCCTCTTCGAGTGGTTGTCATCATAGATCATGGCCTGCACCTCATTGTGGTTCTTCATCAGTTTCACTGACATGGTCTTAAAGGGCATTTTGCCAATGGTGAAGGAGAAATAGTATGCACCAGGTATATGGCATGTGAAGATGCCAGTGGAGGAATTGAAATCTTTCCCAATATTCACAAATTCTGTATCAAATGTGATTGGCTCATGCTGGGTTTGCATCTCATCTGTCCCCAGGAGACTTTGTGAGCGGGCAACAGAAAATGCAGAGCGAGGGTCTTGTACCCTGTTTAGCTGATCAGAGAACACGTGTCGCTGTGAAGCTTCATTCTGCTCTCTGGGAAGTTGCTGAATTGTGTGAGGGTGTGGCCCGAGCTCTTGAGAGCTAAGAGCATTCTGGAAGAAGGCAGAAGTGTCTGGATAGATCAGGTAGCCATTGAAAGTTGTATAGGGGCCCACGTTGCTGTAAAGCACATACTTGGGATCTCCATGTAAGCGCAGCCAAACCGTGTCCCCATAGTCAAGCTGCAGCATGGCACTCTGGCTGGCCACCTTCCGTTCCTTGCGGTGATGCTCATCATACACAATCACCTGCACCTCATTCTTATTTCTCATCAGCATGACAGACAAGTTCTTCTTTGGGTATTTCCCAACGGTGAAGGAGAAGTAGTAGGCTCCCGGGATCCGGCAGCGGAACAATCCAGTCTTGGGGTCAAAATCATTGCCAATATTCACATACACCTTGTCAAAGGTAATAACCATCTCAGAGCTCCCTTCCATGCTGTTGGTTCTGGCCACAGAGAAAGCAGAGCGAAATTCAGCACTGGGGTCTGCTGGGAAGCCATCTGTAAGAAGAAAAATCATGCAGCAAAGGAGGCCAAAGGTGATCTGAACGTTCAGCATCATCATTGTATCTGAAAGAAAAAAGAAGCATAGTTTAGCAGGAATAGTATTAATTTACAGCTCATACATCAGTTGAAATCCAGACCTGAATCTTGCTAAATAGACATGAAGATCTATGTCCAAATACTGAGAAATTTTCAGTGTGTTCTCTGAGCAGTGCATGGGATCATACCTTAGTTCAGAACCCAGCACCACTTTTATATTTTCCTAGCAAGAGCTGGACCTTTTTTAACCCTTTTTAACTCATGGAAAGAAAAAGAATCTTCTCCTTTGAAGGCCAGACTGTCCTACAGCTTTTCTGCAAAACACCATGTTGCTCACACTGCAGAGGGATCTCAGAACTTGCTGGGGCTTTGCCAGAGCTCCCTTTTGTTGTGCCTTTTTTTATTCATAAGGCCAAGGATGAAACAAAGCCCCACACAAACCCTGTATTGTACAACTGAGACACAACTGAAGGGCAGGGAGAAGAGGACATATGCTCTAGAGATTCCCATGCAGATGCTATTGCCTTGCAGTGCAGTAGCTGTTTCACATGGTGTGGAAGCTAGAAGGCAAGCAAGTGGTTAGATCCCATTATTCCAACATGAATCTGTGAAGAGTATAAAGAAATATGAAGAAGAAGGAATGTTTAGAGAAGGAAGAAAATGGAGAAAATTATTGAAATTAAAAAAAAAGGAAAACAAAATTATAAGTAAAAGGAAGGTCTCTGAAAGTGTACATTTCCTGAGAGAGAACTGAGATACCAAAAATGGGGAAGCAACTCCCTAAATGGATAATAGATCAGACATAAAAACTTCTTTGACCCCTAAAAAAGAGGGGTAAGTTGGGAGCTAATAGGATTTTCTGCTTCTATTTTCTGTGAATTTTTTTTTTTGAACTGAGGCCAAAAATTATCTATTAGTGCTTTCAGGCTGGAAACAAAACTGCCAGTCATTCCAGTGAGAAGCTTCTCTTTCTGTCACCTCTCTGTGCTTATTAAAATATCATTCAGGCTAGGAGGCAACTTCCTGGTGTGCAGTCTGCTCCATCTGTCACCCCAAAACTGGTGCCTTGCCAACCTGCAAACAATGAATGCACAGACCAGAAGAACAGAAGCAAAACATGCAACTCATTGCGGGGGGAGGGTTGAAGACAAATCCTGCATTAAAAAGGATAAAGGGGTAAATATTTGAATCATCTGAGATGGTCTAGTAACAGAAGTAAAGCAGACAGAATGCACATAGACTGTGAGGTGGCAATGGGATTCTGCTTTGGCAAGATGTGATACCTAGAATCACTCACCAGCAGGAATTCAGCTTGATCCCAGTCCCTGCTCTTTCATACTTGAGAATAAAACTGAAATCTGAGGTGTAGCTTTAATACATAACAACCCAAGAATAAATTAGATTCTCAATTACATGAAAATGGTGCACTAGCGAAGACTAAAAGAAATATCCTTCTGTGTCCCAATTCTACCTTAGATCACTTCTCTCACAGACATCTGTAGCAGGGCTCTCAGCCTAAGCAGGTTTATAAGTTTGTCAGTGAAGGGCTGAGCAAGGAGAGTTTGCTGTTCAGTGGAGCAAGGACGGGCTGCTGATCAGTGATAACACTGAGCAAGGATAACACTGCTGTTCTTAGTGCTGAAGAATGCTGAGACCAGCTTGACCAAACTATCACCCCCCCACAAGGACATGCAAGACTGAGGCTCCCTGGCTGAGGCTGGGAGCAGCAAGCATGTGCAGATCCTGATATGGAAGTGAGGGTCACAAGTGTTGAAGAGAAGAAACTAAAAAGCTGCCAATACATTGTTCAGCACAAAGCATATTTTGCTGAGTAAGCTTGAGAGTACATCGTCTAAAAACGCCTATTTTGAATGCATATTAAAGTGAATCACCTTATACTATAAAAGGCCAGTCCCACTTTTGCACAGCAAANGCTGAAGAATGCTGAGACCAGCTTGACCAAACTATCACCCCCCCACAAGGACATGCAAGACTGAGGGTCCCTGGCTGAGGCTGGGAGCAGCAAGCATGTGCAGATCCTGATATGGAAGTGAGGGTCACAAGTGTTGAAGAGAAGAAACTAAAAAGCTGCCAATACATTGTTCAGCACAAAGCATATTTTGCTGAGTAAGCCTGAGAGCACATCATCTAAAAAATGCCTATTTTGAATGCATATTACAGTGAATCACCTTATACTATAAAAGGCCAGTCCCACTTTTGCACAGCAAAGATTTCTAGCATACCTCCCTAAGGTGTGTGAAGATCCTTCCCTTCAGTGGGGACACTCCTCAAGGTTATTCCTCGAGGTTGAATGAAAGAGTTATTGCCAGTTGTTGGTGTGGGTAAGTAACATCAACCTCTGCTTAACAATTATTCTGCTACCTTGAATATAATTGCTTTAACATAATTGCTTCAAAAACAGTGCACTAAACTAGTAGTTATAGCTATCCATACTGTGTAGTAAATAATTCTGATTTAGCTTTTCCCCCTAATCATTATAGCAACAAATTTAAATAAATAATTTTATTTATATAGCTACATCTGGTTTGACATCCCTAATTCCACAGGATGAAGTGGTATAAAAGCTCATTTACACCTGTGTAACTCTTTAGATATAAACCATTGACTAACTCTGGGGCTAAGATTATGNTTGTTGGTGTGGGTAAGTAACATCAACCTCTGCTTAACAATTATTCTGCTACCTTGAATATAATTGCTTTAACATAATTGCTTCAAAAACAGTGCACTAAACTAGTAGTTATAGCTATCCATACTGTGTAGTAAATAATTCTGATTTAGCTTTTCCCCCTAATCATTATAGCAACAAATTTAAATAAATAATTTTATTTATATAGCTACATCTGGTTTGACATCCCTAATTCCACAGGATGAAGTGGTATAAAAGCTCATTTACACCTGTGTAACTCTTTAGATATAAACCATTGACTAACTCTGGGGCTAAGATTATGTCCAGCTGTACCTAGGCTCCTCTCTCAGAAAGAATTCAGAAAGTAAAGGAGTCCCTTCTGTACTTTGTAGCTTCTGTTTGTGAAGGGGNAGTAGTTATAGCTATCCATACTGTATAGTAAACCACAGGCTGTGATTATTCCTTTTTAGCTGGCACTTGAGTGACTCCAGAAGAGGGCAGCTGAGACGGCTGAGGTCTGGAGCACCTACCCTATGATAAGAGGCTGATTGAACTGGGCTTGTTTAGCATGCAAAAGAGAAAACTTTGGGAGGATCTAGTAGCAGTCTTCCAGTGCCTTTTAGTGGTTCCTGAGATGACAGTGCAAGGTACTGCACTGATGAGCATGAAAGAGGTGGAAAAATAAGAGACCATGGTCATAAAATCCAAAGGGGAAGACTCAGATCAGATAAAAGCAAAATAATTCCATGATGAGGCAACTAAGAAGGTAACAGTTTGCCCAGAGAGACTGCAAGATCTCCATCTTTGGAAGTTTACAAATAAGACTGGATTAAGCTGTGAGCAACCTGGTCCACACAGTGCTGGCCCTGCTTTCAGCAGGAACTTGGACTAGAGACGGAGGAAGTCATGATTCCTGATTCTGTAACTGAATCCTATGGCTACTGCCCTCTCACAGTTAATATTCACTCCCTAATAACCCTAGCCATGGCACTAACATGGAATTAACCAGCTAACAGCAGGTCTAACAGACAGATTACTTTCCATCCAGCAAATGGAAGCATTTTCAGTAGAACTGTTAATCCATAGCTAAGTGTCACACAACTGCTTCCATGCTGTCTTTATTTTCCCCTACTTTGTAGTTCCTGTGGTCCTCAGGGCAATGACTGTCTCTCTTCCCATGTTTGTACAGCATTTGGCTGCTGCTGCCATTTAGACAATACTAATAGACCCTAATATCCCACCAAGAACTTAATCCCAAACTGTCATACTCATGAGCTCAGCTTCTGGTTCAGCACTATTATTTTTGCAGAGTGCTACATCTAGCATGGCAGGTTCATTCCAGCTTCTAGCTTATAAAACCAAGCCCTAACACAAACTGATAAGGGCTATTAGATGTTTCTGATTCCTACTCATTCATTGTTATTCCAGTGATCACCATGGTGTGGCTGCATGGAGAGCCAGGATGACTGTGACATGGCTGCATGCTCTTGAGACAACAAATGACAGGAAAGGATTTGGTATTTGCATTTTTAGAAACAAGCCTGCTTCTCTGAAATGCTGCCTGTACTCCAGACCTTGCTCAGTGTATCCTGGAGTCAGGGGGGATACTGCAAGCACATCACTGCTGGCCAAAAAGCACAGAAAGACAAACCAGCTTAATAAACTGCGTAATGAATCTGACCTTATGATCCTTCAAAGGACCGCTATCTTTGTTNGTCTGAAGCTCCCATTCTGCCTGCTACACCTCAGTACTTTCCTCTATGCCCCTGAATTCAGAATGTTTTTCCTGACCTGCTCCTCCAGGACCCCATGGGCTGCACTGAAGGTTGCTGAGAGAGCTGACTGATGTTATTTTGAGGACACTCTCTATTATCTTTGAAAGGTGATGGAGACCAAAGGAGATCTCTGGTGACTGGAGAAAGGCAAATATGGCACCCATCTTCAGAAAGGAGGGTGGTGCCTTCTTTCACTTGAAGTGACACAACCTGAGAAACTACAGGGTGGTTGACCAGTTAGCCTCTCACTTTGGTCCCTGGGAAAATCATGGAATGTTCTTCTCAGGACATATTTCTAGTCAAAGAACACGTAATTTAGCACACATTATTGAACTGAGCATAGACTGTCTAATCGAACTTGATTGCCTTCTTGTGGGAAGAGATCAGGGGATGTAACCTGCATTTTAGCAAGGCTTTTGTTACAGTGTTCAAGAGCATTCCTCTATCCAAACTGTGATGTTGGATAAGTGGACCACAGGAAAAGTACAAAACTGACTGGATTATCAGGCTCGAGAGCTAGTGTTTAATGCTGATTTCAGATGTCCTCTTCAACACTATTTACCGATATCCTGAGAAGCAGAAAGAATGCCCACTGATCAAGACTGCAGGTGACACCAAAACAGACGGTTGACCAATATACTTGGAGGAACAGATGGTATTCAGAGGAACCTAGATGGGCTGGTGGAATGGACTGAAAAGAAATTCAGTGAGGATAAATGCAAAATCCTGTACTTGGATGGACTAACCTGTGGACTAACCAGTGACTGATGGGCTGGGAGTCTGTCTGAAAAGGATCTGAAAAGGATCTAGGGGTCCAGGAGAACAGTAATCTGTACCTGAAACAGCACTTCAGGTACTGAAGGCTTAGAGCACTCTGGGATGCATCAACAGAGCACAGCCAGGAACCACGGGTTGTGATTAATCCTTTTTAGCTGGCACTTGAGTGACTCCAGAAGAGGGCAGCTGAGACGGCTGAGGTCTGGAGCACCTACCCTATGATAAGAGGCTGATTGAACTGGGCTTGTTTAGCATGCAAAAGAGAACTTTGGGAGGATCTAGTAGCAGGCTTCCAGTGCCTTTAGTGGTTCCTGAGAAGACAGTGCAAGGTACGGCACTGATGAGCATGGAAGAGGTGGAAAAATGACCATGGTCATAAAATCTGACGGGGAAGACTCAGATCAGATAAAAGCAAAATAATTCCATGATGAGGCAACTAAGAAGGTAACAGTTTGCCTAAAGAGATTGCGAGATCTCCATCCTTGAAGTTTACAAACAAGACTGGATTAAGCTGTGAGCAACCTGGTCCACACTCAGTGCTGGCCCTGCTTTCAGCAGGAACTTGGACTAGAGACGGAGGAAGTCATGATTCCTGATTCTGTAACTGAATCCTATGGCTACTGCCCTCTCACAGTTAATATTCACTCCCTAATAACCCTAGCCATGGCACTAGCATGGAATTGACCAGCTAACAGCAGGTCTAACACACAGATTATTTTCCATCCAGCAAATGGAAGCATTTTCAGTAGAACTGTTAATCCATAGCTAAGTGTCACACAACTGCTTCCATGCTGTCTTTATTTTCCCCTACTTTGTAGTTCCTGTGGTCCTCAGGGCAATGACTGTCTCTCTTCCCATGTTTGTACAGCATTTGGCTGCTGCTGCCATTTAGACAATACTAATAGACCCTAATATCCCACCAAGAACTTAATCCCAAACTGTCATACTCATGAGCTCAGCTTCTGGTTCAGCACTATTATTTTTGCAGAGTGCTACATCTAGCATGGCAGGTTCATTCCAGCTTCTAGCTTATAAAACCAAGCCCTAACACAAACTGATAAGGGCTATTAGATGTTTCTGATTCCTACTCATTCATTGTTATTCCAGTGATCACCATGGTGTGGCTGCATGGAGAGCCAGGATGACTGTGACATGGCTGCATGCTCTTGAGACAACAAATGACAGGAAAGGATTTGGTATTTGCATTTTTAGAAACAAGCCTGCTTCTCTGAAATGCTGCCTGTACTCCAGACCTTGCTCAGTGTATCCTGGAGTCAGGGGGGATACTGCAAGCACATCACTGCTGGCCAAAAAGCACAGAAAGACAAACCAGCTTAATAAACTGCGTAATGAATCTGACCTTATGATCCTTCAAAGGACCGCTATCTTTGTTTCTGTTTGAAAGCTAATTTCTCCGTAATAAGGTCACTCATTAAACACTGGACCACTCAGTACAGTTGCAAAGACCCTCTGCTGCTGCTGTCCCTTATTTATCAGCTCTTTCCAGACGCAAGTCATTTAAATTAGGCAGTTAATTATGCTGTGCTTCCATTAGCAAGTTGTTTCCTTGACAGCTCCCACTCACCACTTTCAGAACTATTTAGGCTCTTTTAAAAATAATTTAGAAAGTATCTAATAACTGCCTCTCACACTAAACCAGTCTTCCTATAGAAAGACTCATCCAGCTACAGGGGTGCCATAAACAAAGGCAACTCGTGACAGCTTTTGGACTTGAGTATTGTCATAGTAATTCTGAAAGATAAAGCTGCCAAAATACTCTGTCGCTCCCCTCAAAATTGTTTCTGGTGCCCAAGTCTCTTTTACTGGTATAGTTTTCTTCCGGCAGGGAAGAGATAGCACCAGGGATGTGAAGATGGCCATGGTTACTGTGGCACCAGCCTTGAGTTCATGCTATGACCGAAGTTTTAAAACTGAAGAGTGAGGTGAAAGACCCAGGCTAGAGATGGAGAGTGGGTCTTCAGCATGTGGCAGCTGTCTTATTCTCATTACATTAACATACCAATCAGGGCCTTTTGTCCCCTGCCCTTCCATTCCTCATTGCCCCAACACCACAGAAGCATGGAATGAAGCTAAGCAGACCCGAGGGATAAACTAGGTATGCTACACTCTTTACTCTGGGCTGTACCAGCAAGGACAGCAGCCCACAGAGAAGTCAAGAAACTAATTTTGGAATAGGAGGCACAAAACACATGATACAGCTAAACAATTCTCAAAGATGTTAAATTAGTGACCTGAAAAGAAGGGGCTAAAGTGGTACTGACTCACACAGTAGAACAAGAGCTGCAAAATTCCTTGAAAAGAAAGTCAGAATTCACCATTTGCATGACCCAGGAATTTTAATAACTTTGAGTTTGCTGGAGGTGATTTTTCTGTCCTGGAACAGAATCAATCCACAGTGAAAAGACAATTAGTTTTACTCCTCTGTTGAGACACATGGATTTACAAAAGGACATTCAACAATAGAAAGGTCACCTCATTTCTGCACTTGCAAGACAGACCTACTTGTGAAATCCACAAGGGTTTTCTTTTTATTCCAAAATATTAGTTATCCAGATTCCCTAGTCCTACCTTATGCAAGAGTCCTTTAATTTCAGTGGGAGTTTTGCCAGGAATATCACTGGAGAATGAGATATGAAACAAATTTGAAGCAGTGTGGTTAGATCAGCTAAAAGGTTTTTAAAATCCTGTAAGCTGCAAGAGCAAAGCCCTATTCTTCCTAGCTCTTACCCTAATATTTAAGGACAGCTGCAAATGTTTCAATTATTTGAATCAGTGAAAGCCTGTGTAATGAACATCCTTCTTGGACTATAGTTAGCACGATTTCTTTTCCCAAGATACTACATACTGTCTGTTCCACTCATCCAACACAGATTAAGAGCATCAGATAATGATGCAAATACATCAGTTCTTGCAACATCAAAGAGAAATTAATTGTAGCACATCCTCAAAAGCAAAATCTGTGTAAGAGTACATGAGTAATAAAATCAGTGGCCTTTCTCTGCTTTTGATGAATGTTGTTTTTTGAACTCTGGCACAGTCTTGGGAGGTAAAATGTCTGAAGCATTCAGGATGCCTTTTGGAAACTATAAGTCACACTTTGAATGACAGACATGTATGGCATTAATATAGAAAATGCTTAATTTTGAGTGTTCCCTGAGTCAAGGGAGAGTCCTTTAACATAATAAACCAGCTTCTGTGTACTTGAAGATCTGTGGAGAGGCAAAAATTATTTTCGAGTGTCTCAATGCCAGCCATACTCAGGAAAAGGAAATGGAGAGACTTTTTTGGCAGAAGCCATTACTGTTAGCTGGCATTTCAGAATATGATTAAACCTGCTATTTCAACTGAAGCCCTAACAACTCTAAGCTAAAATGATGTTACATAAAATGATGCAAATTCACTGACCAAAATGAAAACACGATAGTTCTGACATTAAGATTTTTCTTCTTTAACATAATTCAAGAAAATTTGTCATATACCTTCAAAGTGCCTGGGTGACACACTGCATCTGCCATTTTGGCTACCACGTATATTTTTAAATACATTAATTTAGACAGAAAAAATACTGTTTTAGTAGAGAAGGTGGCTGAATAAATCCTAGGTGGGAGTGAGGAGTTATTCCAGCAAACTAATGCTTTAAGATGTAGTAATTTTTTACATCCTTTTCTAAATGAAGACATTGCACAAATCCAACTCTCCATCATGTACACACTACTCAAGAAAACAGGACTAAAACTTCAAAGCAAAGAAACGTACTCTAGCACTGGTCAGAAGTGGAAGAACAGAAAATTGTTTAAACTGTAGCTCATAAAATGTGTTGAATACTATAAAGTTGTCTTGCACATGCAGTTAAACCAATGGTTGGTAAGCAACTACTGAAATTACACCAGCAATAAACAGTGAAAAAACAAGCTGCTGATGGGAAGGAGTTCAGTGACAAACAGCTTCTGTGAAAGCAGAGGTCAGAGGAGACTGGAAACCACATCTTGAGAAAACCAGAAGTCTGTAGCTGTGCAGTGTTCATTTAACACCGTTACCTTTAGACATGAAACAGTGAGACCATTTCAACAGCTGGAATTTTCACATGGATCCCATTACAGTTACAGTCATGCCAAAGCTAAACCATCTCTTTTCTCACCCCCAAACATAATTTCCTATTTTAACCTGGTTTATGTGTGCATTTCTTTTCCCTGGTGTGCAGAAGAGATGCCGAGACTGTGGAATAAGGCTTTATTGGAGCATCCCATCTCTCCAAGCAGGAACCATATTGCTGCACCAGAAGGCAGATCCCCCTGGCATAAAGGATTAACAAAGAGCCTGGCCCAGAATACCAGGAGGTATTTTGATAGGTAAAAGTATCTGACACTTTGGCAGCAAATGCCACAAAGATCTCAGTTAAGACAGTGACAGAGGAAGGCCCCAAAGGCAGACCGCACTCTGCAAACAAGTTATAGAGAGAGAGGACTCGGGGAATTCAGAGGATGGACTTGAGGGCAATTTCCTTGTTGCAGGTGGGTGGGCTAGAAGCCGTGTAGCAGAAGGACTTTCCCACAAAAGTTCTGGGGTTTTTTTTGCCTGTGGAGGTACAACCATATGAAGCATAAGGGCACTGCCAAAGAGACTGTACCAGCAACAGACCTACTGGGGTGATACTTGCTGAGAAAGAATGCTGAGTACAAGCAGCACAATTCAGGCTATTCCAAATGCGAAATTATTCTTTAAAAATGAGCAAGACTTATTCACAGGGTTTTAAGTTTAAACTTCTCACGTGGCTTAAGATACTTAATGTCCTGGATGAGAATATTAAAGATGTTTGAGTGAGCTCAGAGGAGGGCCATAAAGATAACCAGAGGGGTGGAACCCCTCTTCTATGAATATTGGCTGAGAGAGTTGGATTTGTTCAGCTTAGAGAAGAGAAGGCCTCAAGGTGACCTTATTGTAGCCTTCCAGTACCTAAGGGGATATGAGAAAGCAGAAGAGGGACTTGTCACAAAGGCATGTAGTGATAGGACAACGGGGAATGGCTTTAAACGGAAAGAGGATAGATTGGATATTTAGAAAAATATCTTTATTGTGAAGTTGGTGAAGCACTGGAACAGTTTGTCCAGAGAGTTGTGGATGCCCCATCCCTGGAAGTGTTCAAGGCCAGGTTGGATGGGGCTTGGAGCAACCTGGTCTAGTGGAAGGTGTCCCTGCCCATGACAGGGGCATTTGGAACTAAGTGATCTCTAAGGTCCCTTCCAACCCAAACCATTACATGATTCTATGGTTCTATGAAATAAAATAGTTTTATTTCATCATCTAACAAAACTGGAATGAACAAGCAAGACCCAGTTAGTACCACAGCAGTGCTAAAGGAGAAGGTGAAGAGAAAGGTAATGAGTATACAAATGAGAGACCTTTAAGAGGCAATGGGGAAGAAAATTTAGAAGTGTTTACCAAAGACTTTTCTGGGTTGGAGACAAAAACTGGGAACCTAAGGAAAATGCAGATGGGTTCCGCATCCCAGACTACTGCTGTAATTTTTCTCTTTTAGTAAGAGTTTGTACAGGAAAAAGATAAATAATTTTTCCCAATAATGTATGAAGCATGAGGACTTTAAAGGGTTCATACAGAAAGAAAAACTGTTTAGAAAGCCTAACTGATCACAAGGTTATTTTGGCTTTCCTGAAGTGGCAGAATAGTTCACCTCCTTAGGGATATTTAAAAAGAATAAATCTCTGCTTTAAATTCAGCTGGGTAAACCGAGCTGTGAGTGACAAAGTGGAAACACTAGGTGGGTGGAATGACACTGGAATCAGTACTTTGGAATCAACTTGAATTCTAACTCCTTTACTCTTTCTGCTTTATTGTTATGCACCATGGTTTTTTCTAGCAGTTTTTCTACACTACTTCCTTCCAGTGAAGTTTAGCTCACAGGAAAATCTCCTCTCTCTCTGCTAACAAATGGAAGTCCAGTAACAGTTCCGAGACCATCAGTAGGTGTTCACTATAGGTAGTAGGTGTTCACTATAGGTAAATATACCTACAGTATAGGCAGATATTTGACTTTTTTTGAACCACACTTTCCTCTAGGGACCTAAGCAACAGCTTGCTTCAGTGCAGCTGAATGAATATTTTCATCCTCCAATCACGCTCACCAGAAAAGGAGGTTCCTGGGCTGTTCTCAGAGTTGATGCTGTATTTGTCAATTTTCTTTGAATCCTTAGTTGTAACCAATGCTTAGAGATATTAAAGTAAAGGTCATCAAGATGAGAGTAAATGTTCCAGTTAAACACAGGCTGTACAGGCCTTCCTTCCTGTTCCATGTTGCCTCCACTTTCATTCACATTCCCAGTCATCCAGCAGCCACCTACAGCATCACCAGTTGGGCAAAATCTTGCAGTGATTCTTTCATGTTCTTCTCTCATTTCCTCACTAAGAATGAAAACAACTCTTAACAGCAGGTTCATTTGTCCAGGAACTAATAGGAACCTGTGGAACCTGAGCCCCACAAAGATGTACCAAATAGGAAAGCAATCTTGACTGTCTATTCATTACAGGAATTACAACTTTTGTGTTACACTTTCCTGTGAAGACTGTTGCCCTGGAAATTGTGATGATATTACAAGAGATACTGGAACCTGTGGTGTGCTCTCAAGGTTGTTCATTGTCCTCTCTGTAATGGTTTTATGCCCTCAATTTTCTTTCTGTGAGTTTGTGCTCCTGCACTTTGTATCAGCCAATATATGATTTTAATTTAACTGGCAAGGTCCTAATCAAGCAAAGAACAAGTTCCAGATTTTTCTTTTCTGTTTTCTTTTATAGCTGCACAGCCACACCATCTCTCTCTTTCTCACTTCAGTGGGCAAATAATCATCTTTTTTCCTGCAACTCTGCACCTGCAGAAGCTGTTTTCAAACCCTTCTTCTGCTCACTGGAATGCTGCCCTCCAGTCATTTTCTGAGACCTGCCACATCACCCACCTGAGTAAAAGCTAGAGGGAATATGCTGGTTCTTGCTGGTTGATCATCAAATCTCAAGTTAGGATGAGCCTGTGGAGTCCAGCTGTAGTCCCCTACGGGAACTAATGGATAGCTGAGCGCCAGCTGGGATTATATGCCATGACAACAAAAAACATTTTTGTTTCATAGTTATGTCTGAACTCACTGCCTGCTATGAGCTGATTTAGCAATCCAAAAATTTTCACAAGCTGGGCAAATCTGGTCCCCCTCCTGATTACCAGCAGTTAACAAAAAACTTACAGAAAGGATGAGATTAGTTTTACTTTGCTTGATAAATCAACTTCTAACACTATGTTTTATCAAAGGAAACATTGCTTTGGTCATTTTATCCATCAAAGGCTATACTACTTTAAGAAAATGTCACATGCTATCGACTAGAGTTTTCTGACAGTAGGCTTTGCAAATCCATCTGAAAAAACTCTCCATGTACTGAGGCATTTTCCTACAGGAATGCTCCTTTCCTTGTGAGTTTTTAAGCATGTCTTGACAGGTAAGTCAGGGAAACATGCTGTCTTTTAACATCTGCCATCACACTCAGCCAAAAACCCACATTCATTTCTTTTCATGGCCTGCTGTTTCATTACTGCAAAGAAACTCAGAGAACACTGAATTGCACTGCAGTGCTGCTCTTCACTGTCAACATGCTGCAACATCTCAATTTGGAAATTCACTGAGCTCTAGTTTAGTGAAGAAGGTGATAAAAGGCATTAAGATCCACGTATCTTTCATCTCTGCTCTGGAATTTTCATTTCTGCCCCTCCTCATGCTGGGTGAGGACACAGACCTGGAGCCAGAGAACAAGCATCATGCACTCAGCAGAGGCCAGTATTATTCCAGAATGGAAACTCTGTGGGGGGAAAAAGGGGTGTCAGTAAATGTCCACATATGCTAATGAGTCTTTTTTCTGGTCTCGTTCTTCAACTGTCCAACTTGAGATAGAGACTTCCTCTGGTATGGAACAGAAGTTCTTGATGACCAATGAAATTCTTCAATACATATAGTGATCTTCAGTATTAATTGCTTTTAATGAATCAGGTTTATCGAATACTTGGCCCACTAGCACTCCTCTTATATCTACAGATACACAATTAAAAGTAGCAAAGTAAATCAGCAGGGTTAGTAATAGTCATGCATATTAATACTGACACTTCACAACCAGCAATGTGTAGCTCCCCATTTTCAGTGGTCTTACCTGCCAAATCCCTTGTGACCAGATCTCTCTGAGGAAGATCTATGGACAGCTGGAACCTGAGCTCTTTCAATTTTTTTAGCCATTTTACCAGCAATTATTTCTCAGAAGGCTATAGCTGCTGCAAATGAGACAACCCAAGGCTGTGAATTGATATTTCATATCTTCAGGAAAACCACAGCTTCTGCTTCCACTTTTAAAACACTGAGTATATTTTGGTCCATTGATTTAATCAACTTGTCATCTTTTTCAACAGGGAACTGTGAAGTTCCTCTCCAACACCCTGCATAAGTCAAGTTTTCACTTCACAAGTTTTTGAACCTGGATTTTTCTGTGACAGTCTGACACAGAGGTGCTGCTGCCTACAAGGCAAAATCTACGGCCCTGGATGGAGGGACAGAGAGAAGCATTCCTGAACAGTGACCTCAATACCCGCATACCTTTACAAGGCTACTCCAATATCTGTTTTCTAGCTTTATATTGTTTCCAGTATTTAAAAAACACCAGTCCCCTCCAAATGGCAGCAGAAATGCTAGTGTGACTATTTCTGTAAAACTCCATCTGCACCGGGGAGCTGCTGGTGAAAGGCTTTGGCATTGCCATCAGAAAGCGCTGACGGACACTGCTGTTCACTCATCAGCTCCTCATTCACTGCGAGGAAGTGTTTACTGCCTGTCAAGTGCTCACAGATTCCCGGCTCAGCTCCGTGACCAGCCGGTTTCCTCCCAGGCAAAACTGCCTTTGACAGCTTGAAGCTGGTGCCTCTGATTTTGCTTATAGGAAAAGAATTTTGTTAAAATACTGAAGTAACAACTGCAGCAATGCACTGGCAGGTTTTACCTGACTTTTAGACCCTAGTTGGACATAACATAAAGAACATGAAGGATATGGCTGCTCTGAACCTTGCTATGCAGATGCTTCATTTAAAGTAGGCTTGAATATCATTACTTTGCATTAAATACGCAGCCCATACTGAAAGAAGGGCCATTTGCAACAGCCTTCACAATTTCCCCACAGCCACACTGAGAAATTCCAGTCATGCAGCCTAAATCCAAATATTCATATTCAGTTCGTATTTCAAGACAGTGCTTCCTCTATTCAAATTCTTTCAGTCCCCTACCTTTCTTGTAGCTACTTCTGTCTAACACCTCTCCTTTTCAAGAAAATTACCAACATTTTCCACCAGGAGAAACATTTACCATCTGCAGAACCCGCTCCAGCATGTTCAGTATTTTTCTGCACAGCCTGTCTCAGATTTCCTCACAAGTTTTCTGGAGAATAACCCTTCACCTTGTTGTCTTCTCCTAATAGTAAAAATAGAATTTTTTTACATTAGCTGTATTTGCTTTATCTCCCTCCAGAACCACCTTGTTCCAAAGCTGAACTTCCTTTAGCACCGGATCACAGTAAGCCTTCTTTTGGATACCCTTTGTGTCTCTCAAATAAACATTGTTTCATACACTCATATGAGAAGTAAAGACAGTAAAAGCAAGGATGGGAAGAGGAACGATGAAATAAACTCAGGCAAAGCAGTACAAGCTGATGTGAAGCACTGCTCAGTCCTTGGGTGGAAGGGATGTGAATTCACTTTGAAATATCTGGGGCATCAAGTGACTGGCTTTCTAAGAATATAATTCTTTTTCCCAATGTGTTCCAGCAGTAATGGAAGATGGGGAGAGGGAAAATGCATCACAGCTTATATAGTGTCACAGTTTACGCTCCTGTGTCCCAGAGTAAATAAAAAATGAGGATTGCCCTCAATTTATGGATAATTCCATAAAATGGTTTAAATCACAAGAGATCATTATGCTAATATGTTCACTGAGCAGCAGCTCCATGAAAACAGGCTACTAAAAAGTGCAGTCTAACTCTTCATTTTCTCTTTGTCTTGTTCATTTGACACAGATTCTTTCCAGCAGTTGTTTTGCAGCCTTTCAGTCCTAGGGAGTACCTGTTTTCACAGAAAAAATTCCCTATTGCCTGCTTGGTATAAAAACACTTCTACTCCTCCCAGTATGTCTTTAACTTCTCTAACAGCTTTTCTTTTTGCCTGAGTGAAAACGTCGAAAGTCTGAGGAGAGAGAAAAATTCCTCTCCCAGTAGAGGATTAAAAAATTATTTGGTTGGACTCAGAATGTGTTTTATTCAGGATCTTATGTGCAGGCCACCACTGCAGCAACCAAAAGAGTTGATCATTGCTCTCTTTTTTCTTTCTACCTGTCTTCTCACAGAGGTCCGGGATTTTTCACCATGCACAGGGGACTCTCTGTTCCATTTATATTAAACAATATGTGTTAAAACATGAATACTACAGGACCTAGATTTTCTCTCCCTGGATAAATGACTAAAAATATAAATCATAGGACTATGTTTTACCCAATTCTTATTCTGAATTCCACTATTTTATTTCATTTTACCTCTATAAACCATTTTTGGACTACAACCTTTCATTCAAGGAATAGAACACTAGAAGAGTTTGTATTTTCAGTTCAGATAATTTTACTAACTGCTGATCTTCATTAAATTTTCTTCTGCCATAGCACTGTTTTCAGCATTCATGGACTCAGTCAAGCATCTGCTCCAGGGAAATCAGAATGTCCCATTCCTTCCCTTTTCTTCCAAAAAGAGAGGCCTCTTCTAATTGTCTCCTAGTAAGCTCTTACTCTTCTCTCAGGCTCTTTTCAGAAAGAGCTGGTCTGTGGTCTTGGTGCTGTGCTACCCCTGGAATCAGACAAGCATCAGAACAGGGCCAGCAGACTTCTTTTATTTCATTCACGTGAAATGATTGCTTTGCCATCATAAAATGATAGAAGAATGGTCTAGAGGAGAACTTTAGACATTAAACAGTCCAAGGTGCTTTCCCATGATAGGATCACTAGCCTTACTTGGTTCTTCACAGATGATTGTCTAATCTGTTCTTAAAATGTCTTCAGAACCTCCCTGTATCAAATATCTGACAGTTTTTATTACCCTAGGTCCTAGAAAATTACTCTTGTAGTTTAAAATAATCATCCTGCTTCTTGCTTTCTGCTCCATCCACCATGAGTCCAAAGAAAAGATCATTTCCTCTTCTATTTTTATCTGAAGACTGTTATATTCCCCTGTCAAATTTCTGGTCTAAAAATGACAGTTATTTCAAATCATCTTGCAGGTCACATTCTTCTGACCTGTGATGAGTCCTGCTGCCCTCCTCCAGACTCCCTCTGATTGAATTGCACCTGTTTCAAAGTGCAACAACCAAAACTTTGCCCAGCCTCCAAGCTGAGGCTTTAGCCTCAGAGCAAAAGGATTGCTTCACGTCTTCCAGGCTTCCATGTCTTTTACATACCCTAGCAAGATGTTTGCCTTCATTTGCAACAGCATGACATTGACTCACGTTCAGCTTGTGATCTATCATAACAGATTCTTTTCTGCAGACTTGCAACCTAGTCATTTACTTCTGTCTTGTGCTTATCTGCTTGGTAATTTCTGCCGTATTGTAGAACTTTGCATTTATCCCTACTGATTTTCATGCAGTTCTTTTCCTAGAACTTCCAATGTGTTGGAAAAATTGTGAATTCTAATCTTGTCCTCCAGCATATTTCAAGTGTCACAGATTTATGTCCCAGGCAAATGTGATATACTCACATCCAGGTCCTCTAAGAAAACACTGAACTAAAGCACATCCAGGACACCCCAACATAGCTACTGTGTCAGTGTCAAGCAGCTGGTGGCCTCTCTGAAGGACTGGCACAAACTAAAAGCATACAGATTATGAGCTCTGTATCTTCTGATATTATTTAAAGAAGATCTGCCTGTTCAGATAAACATGTTTACCCAGTTTATAGCCTCCTCCACCTGCTATGCCCCATGCCTCACCAAAGCAAGTATTTGCATTAATGTGCAACCATACTCAAGAATCTCAACTTTTACATTAAAAAAATCCAAAATCATTTTCAAAAATGAAATCTCTCACTTTTATTCTACAAATAGCCTTTAATACGTAAACTGAGCAAAAGCCAATTCTGTTAGAACCTGCTGGAATACTGACAAAATAAATGGGAAAAAAAATGGCCATTTCTCTTCATAGATTAAGGGGTATATTAGAAATATCCTAATTTATAACATTCACTGCAGTTACAACAGCAGCATATGCTTCAAGGGCAGCAGCAAGGCATGATTGATATCAATGGACCGAACATTTCCTCTGCATCTGCTCTTGACCAACGACTTCAGGACCATTTCCTTGGAGCTCAAACACCAGCCGTGACAGTCACAAGCAGGCACATTGCAGACAGTAAGCCTTTGTGTACATTGGAATAAAGATGATCTGGTATTCTCCTGACAACAGAGGCTTAACTCTCTCATCTAGCCCTGACTCTTATTCCAGTAGTCATTATCACGGTGCCCCCAGATTCCTTAACCCAATATGGACAGTTTTCCTGGCACCGTGCCTGTGGCTCTGGCACAGCAGAAAATATACATGGTGTGAATTAACCAGCTGGAGGGTAAAGAGGGAGAAATAAGGCTTTGTGAATTTTCCCTGTTTCCCAATGGGGCCTTAGTAATCAATTATTAGACCCCGGAGTAATCACTCACTGTTTGCTCTGTGATCATATGATTCAGGCAGTGTTACCTCTGCTGGAAACCTCAGACCTTTGATTAGATGCAGTAGGAATTCCTCCTTTGTTCTCTAACCTGACTGGAGGAAGCATGCAACTAGAGAGAAGCCTTACAGGAACAAGAAAGAATTCAGGGGTAGACTTGGTATTGACAGAGCACCAGCAGCACAGCAGTTGTGTAGTACTGGCTTATCTCATTTGAACATCATACAAATTTCCTTACCTAGGAGAGGATCAAAGCAAAAGATACAGGAAAGCTGAAAGGAAAAGCAAAGTCCCGACTTCACTTCCGCTTGGATTGGTTGGTCAACGGGATCTATACCAAATTTCTGAGTGCCAAATGAGAAGTAAGAGGCTTTCAATTTCTACTGGGAGAAAATCAGGGCCAGTATTTCAAATACTGTAAGATGAACTATCAAATTGCCAAGCCTTAAGTTGCCAAGACAGTACAAAGAACCTCACCCCTACTGACTAGTCAGTAAACTGTAATTCAGTGAAACATCATTTTCCTTAACTGTGCACCTCAGAGTAGAATGCATACTTCATGCTTTGGTGATTTAAAAAGGCGGCTGTGTGGAAGAGTTCAGGAGTAAAACCCACCAAATCCTAACATCTGACCACAGATGCTGATAACAAAGCCCTAGACTTCAGCATCTGTAAGATTCTAGCAATTTTAAACCCTATTTTTTTCTCTATTCTTTTGCCTAAGAGTCAATGCAAAGATGAGTATCTCTTGGAGGGAGACATTTCTCAGCTGAAAATATATTCTCAGAGGTCCTCACCTCCTTGGAAACTACTGTCTGTCATATCAGTTCATTTCAATGCTTTCTGCCTAGAACTAACTGTAAGAATGGGTGAAATTCTGGTACAATGACAGTGATCACTCAGAGGCTCATTGCCTGTCCACTTTCTGCCAGCACTGGCCTCTTTTTCTTTTGGTCTTCGTATTACAGGGTGCTCTGCACAGAAGGTTCAAACTATCTTGTTTCTTTACACCTTTGACGTATAATTTTTTCTTCTGTGTGCCTGTGTTCATTTGGGTTGCTATTCTATACAAGAGTAAGTGTTCCAAGAGCTGGTGATGAACAAGCAGCCTTGTTGCTCTTTTGAAATACACCTTTTATTAAAATGGAGACTATAAAAGCCATCATACACTACGTGACTATAGGCCACAGGATACCTGTCCTGTTGGTTCATAAGTATAGGTGCTGCCATTGGGGCCCACCCAGCCTTCTATATTTGGAAAATATGAATGGTTCACAGTTTATGAGCGGAGAGCACAGCACAAGATGATTACACAAGTAAAATGTAAATAACAGCAACACAACTAAAACATAAATGACAATGAACAGGGTTCCGGGTTTTGGCGCCAAATCTCTGGTTCCAATGTATTTTATTTCTGCATCTGTTTCTTCATCTACAAAACAGCAAATGTCTATAACACCAACAAATTATCAGATTTAAACCAATTCTGTACTGAAGCCATAAGTTCTCCATTATGGTAACCAAATGCCCTCTGAAGGCATTGCTTGTTTCAGATGGAAAAGACAAAACTATTCCATAGAGCCTAGTCCATGAACCATTCAGCACTTTGAATTACAGCTTTTTAGAGGGAAACAGAAGGAATGCACAGGGTAATGCTGCTCTATTGGGAACCCTCATTCTTCCTTGACATAACTCCTAGTGCTACAAATTAACCCTTAAAAATGGCTAGACAAGCAAACAGCTGCCATATGCCAAGATAGGATTGCAGCCTCATTGGCACAGTGTTTCAAACTCTTGTTACACATCATGTCCCTGGAGAAGAGAAACTGCAGAAGGTTGCAATAGCATCAGAATGAATAATTGAAGCTCGGCTCATTCAGTATGTGCATAAACGGAAAGGTCACAATGCTGCCTTCTAGTCAGCCGGCAGTGCAGAAACTCACCAGTGTCTAATAGAAACATCATCTGGAGATACTGACCTACTTCTTTGGGAGCTTTTACAGAGCGGATTGAGGAGATGACAGCGAGATGGCCAGTACACAGAGGATTAAATCATATTATCTAACAGATAATCGTACATTACAGAATTAGTTGCATATGCTACTCTTGAGAAAATCCTCGGGACTTAGTTTCCACCGAGAAACTAGAGATTCATGCTATATTACCCATGCAAGATTAATGCTATTTCCCACCTGAGAAACCGTCCCTGTGGGAATTTGCCAGGAGGCTCTTCCCCACGGTGAGTCCCTGGGAGGTTTTCCTACCTAGTCTCCATGGCAAGTGGGGCCAAAATTTTATACCATTTCCCACGTAAACTCTAGAGCCACTTTATATAGGAAATGAAAGGTGTGAGGGAGTGTAACTCGGGCTTTTCCCGCTATTGTCCAGCCACTCGGTGGCAACGGAGGGAGCGCATCCCGCCAGGGTGCCAGCCCTTGCCCTGCCCGCCGCCCCGAGGGCCAGGGGCTGGGACACCGCGGGGCGCCCCGAGCGCAGCCCCTTCTCCAGGATCGCCACCAGAGACCCGACGGTCCCTCCGCTCCGCACCGGCGGCCTCCCCTCAGGNGTCAGCGCCGCAGCCCGGGCGGCCTCCGGGAGGCGCCGGCGCCCGAGGGCGCTGCGGGCCGGGCAGGCGTGTGGGCTCCCACACAGACGGGGGTGACCCAGCGATGCGGCGCTGTGAGACAGCCGGGCTGGGCTCCCCGCTGCCTTCCCGGGAGGAGAGGGCGCTGGGCACGGGCTCCGAGGGATGATGCCCTTCATTCAGCACAGCGGTAGCTGAGCCAGGCGGGCGAGCTCTCCGCCCGGGCATAGGGCAGCGGTGTGGGACCGGCCGGACCGCCGGGGATGGCAGCACAGGGCCCTCCAGTCCCGGGCTGAGCCACCCGGCACAGGGCTCTCACACCGGCGGTCCTCGGTCAGGCCGATGAGGGAGAGGAAACAGCCTTAGCTAGACCAAAGGATGTGACTGGGGGAGGTGACAGGCTTTTGGCTACCCAAGATCATGTTCATGTCTGACCTTTTGCTCTGGAGATTTGTGAGTCTCCAGAGCATGTCTACAGACTAACTGTGTTATTTGGTTTATCAAAAGCTTGTATCTCTCTCTAGAAAGCTTGGCTTGCCTTGGATCATCACCTAACAACAACAAGGCTACTACTTGTTCCTTTGAAGGCTGGCATTGATTTTTGTTGACAGCAAAATAACAGGCTTTTCAAATTCCTGATCTGAGTTGAAGAGCAAATTTGGGGTTTTTAAAAGCATGTTTATATTTTATAACCCTGTAAAATCTGATGTTGACTTCCAAAAAGAAGATTTAAAGACCTGAATGTTTAAAAAATGTTCTGGCTCTCAAATACTAAAGGTTTTTCACCCTCCTACACCCACGTGCTATGGGAGGAATTTAAATGCCAGTGTACTCACTCTGAGTACAGATGGGGCACCTAGTAATGTTTCCCCTAGTGGATTGTCCAGCCTTTGTTGCCCTATGTTGGCATACTTTGGTATCCAATCTCCATCTCCACTTACCCTCTTGTGGCAGACACCAGGACTTTCTCCTGTTGCAGCAACAGACACATTGGAATCTGTTTTCACATAAGACATGTACCAGACACACGGCTGATTCTCACAATAGTCAGAGAATGGAAAAAAACCACAAAACCAAAAAGCTTTCTTCTGAGAGGAAGAGGACTGACAGCTGGAATGACCAGAAAGTAATTTACTCTTTGGTGCGGGGATGCAATTTATGGCATAACAAGAACTTCCTATCACTCAACAGCTTGCCTAATGTGTGTGTACATCATATTAAATACCTGCCACCCTGCAAATCCTCCCTAGCTCTGTACCCACCAGGCACTGCGTTGTCCCTATACCTTTTTCCTTCCCTCCTACGGAGGGAAACAAAGGCGTAGATGACAGGCAGAAGGAGACATGAGAGAGTTACAGACTAACCCTCATGTGGGTCTGGTAACAGCTGTCAGCTGAGCAGAGTATATCCTGGATGGGCTCATATCCAACTGGTACTGCTGGCTAAACATATTTTGTGATCTCTTAACAGCTTCTTTACACATTTCAAAGGACAGGTAACTCAACACTCAATTTACTGTTTCTGGAGGAATGAATGGACCACAGACTCCCAGGATATGAGAATGCTCATCTTGGACATGAACTAGACAAATGAATTCCTTTTAATCATCTAGCAATGATAGCAGTGATGAGTAATTATCAACAGTATGACAAACTGTCCTTCTAAATATCTATGTTGCTGCTGGGGTCAAGGTGACTGAGTACCAAGATACTAAGGTATTATAAAATAGATGTATATTTTGCATTGTCCTGTGTAGTCCAGATGAGCTGTGCTCTGTTCTGCCTCTGCCAGACAGTTTTTCTTTCTCCCTGGGGCAGTGCTGGTACATGACTCCTCTGCCCCAGCTGAGGAAAGGCAGAGGGCTGAGAACTGTGCTCCCACCCAGTAGCAGCTTGTGGATTTACTACAACTCCTTGGAAAAGTGCTAAAACAGAACTGCCTTCTCTGTGGGTTCCCAGGAAGGAGGCAGGAGAAGGTAGAGGTTTTGTGGGGGGAAAGGAATACATCCCAAAAATGGAGAATATAGAAATAAAAAAATAAANGGGTAGGGGTTTTAGGGACACAAACCACTGCAACAGGAGAATGGACAAAGACCTTCTAGTCCCACCTCATGCTGATGCCTTCACTGCAGTTGATAGTCCTCCCCATAAGGACATGTCCCTTGAAGCCCCATGGGTGCACTGGAATGCTTTTTTGGTGTTAGTATCCTGAAAATTCTCATGGCATAAATCAATAAATGGCAGCCTTGGAAGTATAAGAATCAGTGTTATAAAGTTCAAGACTGTAGAAGAGGATGCTTATATTTATTTTAAATGAAAATGATTTCAGTCACTTGCACTCATTCACTCCTATTTCACACATCCACTCATAGTCACAAGCACCAAGATATGTGTGTGTGTGGTCTGCTCAGGACTGTGTGTGTGTGTGTGACGCAGAGGACAGGGGACAGTAGCTCCTGAGTCCTTGGCTTCCTCTTAGGTTTGTCTTGATCAGCCACAACAAACCACAATTTTGACAAGCTATTTTATGACCCCTAGGAGTCAAGCTGTCATGGCATACTATGACCTCAGTTTTGCATTTTTCATCCTCCCTAATGCAAAGCTGCTGCCCATCATCTTTGTTTTCTCATTCTGAATGTCTTTATTGCTGCCTTCCTGTTGAGAGAAAAGGGATGGGCCATCTTTAATGTGACTGGAGCACAGACTTTCTGGCTTGATGTATGCATATTCCTTATTACCTGTTTTATTGCTGTTGCTTCTACCCTTGTTAAAAAATATGTGCCATATTTTTAGCCTTGATCTTTATTGTATCACTATAAAGATAAAAAAATGTCAAACAAGTCTAAGGATTAAAAAGAACACCTCAAGAATACAGATTCACTAATAAGCAAACCAAATTATAGTGGGACAGTGTAAGGCTAAAAGAAATAAACCTCTGTGGACCATGTGCCAAAAAATCCTGCATTAGGCTGCTGCTCTTTACTTATTTATTACTAACCTGGAAATGGAATGATCAGGTCTTAGCAGATGATATCACTTGACTTACAGTGAAGTCTCTCAACAGCAAAGGACATCATCAATGACTACCATGGGTGAATAACTAAAATGATTTTTGGAGACTCCACCTGTTCTTGGAAATGAAGGGATTTGGTGAGCTTTGTTTTGGCTTGTTTCTTTTCATGGCCTGGGTTTCCAAGATTCTGAATAGCCTACTTAGGACAGATATAAGTACCATTTCCCTTAGAAGAATTTAAAGCTTGAGCCTTGAGGGTCATTGATCATATCAGGTATCTGGAGTGTGTTATAATGGCAGAAAACCAAGTGTGGAGGAATTTTGAGTTGAAATTTGGAGCAGCTCCATCTAGTAAGGTAGATCAGAGGGAAACTATGATCACATCTCTAGCGAGTAGCTCTGTGCCACGCGCGTGAATGAGGAGGGAGCAGCAGCTGTGATCAGTGCTGGGTGTGCTGTGTTTTCCCTTTTTTGCCAGTTCAAAGAGATGCTGGGTGCATGTGGTGCATGCCAGCAGAAATGCAGTGTAACATATGTTCATGTGGATGAAGTGTAGTTCTGCATATAGTGAGAGCAGATTAACATATCTTGGAAGACTACATTGTGAATCACTGGCAGGGGTCACAGAAAAAAATAGCATCAGGAAAATGTAGAAAGGCTTTGTGGCTGACTGTCAAAAAAAATCTGGTAAACACTTGACTTATTGAATAGGTTTTAGACTCCCAGCAAGAAACCTACTGAGGAACTTGTCTGGCAAAATGTAACAGAAGATTTCAGGAGATATGTGATGGAAGTTCTTGCAAGAAGGTGAACAATAGCTGCTGGTGACTCCATGGAAAAAAAAAAGGACAGATTAAGCCAACAGCACAGTGATAACAGGGCAGAATGCTGCAATTTTGATGCACTTGACAGACATGAATGCAGATCTTTTCCACCACAGAAATGGCCAGGAACACAAAAAATTGACAACAGTAGAATGTAGAAAAACCTACTTTTTGAACTCAGTATATGGAACACATAAAAATAATTTAGAGAAATATTTCACTTGTTTGTCTCCTAGAGCCTGAGGAAAAAAATAAAATACAGTTCTTGATGATAAAGAGAATTTTTATATAACTGACAATACAGGAATGTCAGAATGATTCTCTGACTAGAATGTTGAGAGTTCACCTAACCTGTGTGGGAAGGAAGGTGTGGTATAATTCCATGAAACTTAAAGTTCTGACAAGCATTTCACAATGACCTAACATGAAAAGAATGTCAAAATCCTCCTGGAAGAAAAAAAGTATTTTCCTTTATATTTGAAGGAGTTGACATCTGTCAGAGAGATGTACAACTCTGAATTCCACTGGGACACCTGCAGATACATATGCAGGTCTTGTATAAATTCAACAAGAGATCACCTGACACAACAATCAAATCTATCTCACCCAGTTAGGGGAAACAAGCAAGCAAGGAGACAAAAAGAAATCCAAACAACCACCACTTTAAAATGGTTTGCCTAACACCAAGTTAGTTGCGATCCAACTACCAAAGAAGAAAACCATCTTTACAGGTATAGGCTTTCCCCTTTCTCTTGCAGTCTTTATCCTTTTTCCTTACAAATATTCTGGAAAATGTATTCCTTTCACAAATCAATAGGATACAAGTTGAATATCATAATCAAGACTTTAATGTCTATATTCAATAATACTGACTCAGTATCAGCTTCTAAAGATGAAGATCACTTAGCATATGCAAGCAGGAAACTTACCAATACCATTGTAATTGGATCCATTCAGAATCCCAAATAAAACCCTCAAATTTGTAGATGGTAGCCAAGAAGTAATTATTTCCTTAATACATAAATGTTTTAACTAAAATGGCATCCACTGACAGCTAAGTTCAAAGTTTTGTCAGTGATAATAAAAATTGCCTATTAAAACTCACTGATTTCTTTTTTACAAAACTGTCTTTCATATTTGAATGAAGACATTATAATTCTCTATTTTAAGCTCATAAAAAATCATTTTGAATTCTTCCTTTCCACAGTGTGTACCTATATCTATGTATCTCTGGTTTTCCTGCATGTCCTTGAATTAAATTCTGAATTATGTGGGCATTTACCCACAACAGCTAAAATTACTTTTCATCTCTGAGCTGTGTTCCTAAAAATCTGAATATTAACTCTCATCCCCACTCCAAGAGACTAATCAGAACATGTGTCAAAGAAGCTGAGAAAAATCTTTACAGGGTTCATCAATCTTTTCAGTAACCAAATTCTTCTATGTTTCAATTTGAAAATGTGCATATTCTCAGAATTCCAACATATTCCTCATTTCTATGTGCATTTGAGTTTTCGCATTTTAAAAGTTCTGTAAATTGACACATTTTTATTACTATCAGCTCTCCTTTAGGCGTCCTTGGGACTTAAGAACTCTCCTTATTGTTGAAATTACAGAACAAACACATTGCCAAGCTATTTTTACCAATAACAACATGCTTGGAAATTCTGAATCTCTGTGAATATAACTGAACAAATGTAAACAGCACTGGTCTGAGCAGTTACCTCTAACCTTTTGCATTTCTTTCTTGTCCTTCAATTGTGTTCTTAAATGTTTCTGAATGAGTTCATAGACTGCCATGTGGTAATCCACATTATGAAGTGGATATGTCCGAAAAATACTTGAAGAAGAAAAGAAAATGCAATTCATCACCTGGATGAGGTTCCTGGTCCTGTTCATTGCACATTTCCATAAACTATTGCTCTGGCATCTGTCAGAAATTGGACATGGGCAAGAACAGTCTCAGGCAGCACTGCCAGTAGAAGAAATGTTTGTCAGCCAGCATCCTCAAGCACCTACACAGCCTGCTGCAAACACTGTGCTAGGTCTCTTCACAGGGCTTATATAAACCTGGCTGTGCTTAGGTAGCTCCTTCAACTGTCTCACATGTCTGTAAAATCCCCCTTTCTCTAAATCTGAGCACAGGCCAATAATCATATATAAACACCCCGGCTCTTTAAGGTAGCCTTTCCCACTTGCATGGTGCTCAATTTAGCACTTAACTATGTCTGTTGAAATAAGCTACCAGTCTGCATGTGTGATAAATCACATTATTTTGAGTGAATTATGACACAACAGAAGTGTCTGCAATAAATCACCCATCTACACTACCCTGCCCACTCAACAGAACACAGCCATACAGGCTCATTTCTTGAGTGATGATTTCTTCACTATTTTTTATTTCAAACAGCACTGGAAAATAGCAGCCTCCTATTTTTATTCCCTGTTAAAGCCAACTTTGATTGGAGCCCAGATCTTCATAACAAAGTCCAAGGCATTCACTACATGTATGTTTCTGGAAAGAATCAGTGATCAGAGAGCAGCAGTGTCCTCAATTTATTTAAAAAAAAGAAATGAACAACATGTATTTTGAAGACATCTTCTACATTTGGAAACCACCTTCTCTGTCACTCTTGAGATTTAGGTGCTGTGGAAGATGGCTCTAAGTTGGTTTTATCACTCAAAAAGTATTTTTCCTTCAAAAAATTTCCTACCCAACTGCCATCTGTGCTACATTATATGTATATAACTCAACAGACAGAAGGTACTTTTGTCTTTCTTATTTGTGCCAGGTCCTTTGTCTGCAAACAATGAGCTTTGCTGTCTGAATAAAAATATTTTCCTGATATTCACATCTCTAATTGAAATTATAGTTTGAACCTAATGCACATTCAATTCATTTTAATACACGAGTAATTTTCTTTTCTTGTTACTCCTTGAAGCAGAAATATTGAAGTACAAATTGTATTTTCTTCTAAATACCATACGCAACTGGACAGAAACTCTCACCATGGCCTACTTTCTTTGCAACTCTGCTCCCACTCCCTGCTTCTCTACAGGAGAAGTTGATCAGATTCCTACTATTTGGTAGTTTTTAACTCTGTAAATACTCTTTCCTTACATTAAGCTGTTTAGAAAATCTACTGTTCTTCTTGTGATCCCAAACCTTCACATTCTAATGTGTGACTTCTTACCCAGTATGCTCCAATTCCCCTGAAATCTCACAAATGAATCATGCAGTCTTGGATTACTAGCTGTACAATTTGCTAAGTTATTTGGGCATGTAGAGATTGAATAAAAAAGTAAGAGATAGGAATTAAAGTTTTTGTACTTTTATTGTGCACTGTTCAAAGTGACAAGGAACCTGGTATACCTTCAGAATACTAAGCACTTAATAGTGAATGTAAGCCTTGTAAATATTTTTCTCAGTAAAAATCCATTTTCTCCTAAAGAAATAATTAATACCTTGCAAGAAAACCCTTCCACATTATGGCCATATTTTATAACATCTCTTGGACATCTGCACTCCTGCTAATTGTTTGGAAATTAATTTAATTTCCCACTATCTACCTTTTCTGGATGCATCTTTATTATACATAAAGGTTTCTCCAAACCCAGGCATTCAGCCCAAACATTTGTGTTTGTATACCCTAAAGCTAAATTATTTTAAGGTACAATTATTCTACTAAACTAAAAGATACCCAGCTTAGTGCATACAATGCAGTGCACATGCAAAGCTATGCATACTACTCCAACCACGACTTTATAGAGGCTGACTGCAGCGTTTCTTCCTGATTATCCACACACTCTAAACCTAGCTTCCCCTGTACTACTTCAAATTATTGTCCCAAATTACTTTAATATGATGGCCCATAAAGCTCATCCTCTTAACCCAAATGTACCCAGTGAGTTAAAAATCGTCCCTACAGTAGCAATCAAATGTCTCCTGTGCCTACTCATCACAGGAAGCAAAGTCATCCTTGATGAATTCTATCAAGCTAAGCTACAGCAACCAGCAGCTTCTTTCTCATCATCCAGCTGAACTTCAATGTTAAAATCCCTGTCAGTTTTATAAATAAGTCTGCCCCTCTCCAGGGTGTAGGTGTATCAAAATTCAAATTAAAAGAAAACACATTCAGTTCTTTAATATTTGTCTCCCCAGTTCTATGGCTGAAGGCAATCCCCCTCTGTGTTTTCTCATTCCCCTTTCTTTCAGATTTCAGTAAAATGTTTTTTATGTCTGTTTTTCACAGAGGCAATCACTGAACAGCAGAACCCAAATAGTTCTATTAAATCCTTCAGGTCTCTACCTAACAGGACATTGTGGCAGGACCTCACTTGGATTGTTAGAGATAAGAGTTCAACACTTATTCTGTACTTCAGTGATTTATCTCTATCATTAATATAGTAACTTTGCTACAATTGCATGAAGTTTAGGACTCACATCACAAAACCAGATTTCAGGCAGGTTTCTGGCCAAGCAAGTGGTTCTTCTTCAAGGGAAAGGAAGTGTTATTGGCTGAAGTGTTGTTCTTTCTCTTTTCCTCTCTCACTTCCTCCACTTCTGCTTGCACATGGTGCTGAAAGTGTGTTTATTGGTGACTGATGCAGGGGAACAGAAAAAGCTCGTGTGACTCCTATGTGGTTTTTGTTCTATTTGCCCACCCACTGATTTCATGTTTTGCTTTGCTTTAATGACTACGCAACAACCAACCACACAATTATGCCCCCTATCATTTACATGACTAAATAGGCTTCTGATGAAGGGTTTCGTGCTGATTTACTTGTAACAACTTTCCCCCCAGTTGTTAGCCTAAGACATACAAGCCCTAAGGCCTATACCTTGAATCCTGCGTATCCTGTCTGCTTCATGCCCCAGATGATGGTTGGGCAGCCTATTCTTAGATCTCCTCTATGCTGCCAAACTCCTGCAATACAATTATCAGTAATGGGTTTTGCCTGTCCTTGAGCCTGCTGCAGAGTGACACAAGAAGCTTCAACTTTCTCATATAACTCAGCCCTCCTGGGGGGAAAATGTAAAAGAAAAGCCAAATGGTCTAATTAGTCTCAAACTCACAGTCTGGAAAGGACAGATATCAGCCCCTGGCACTGCAGGAAGCAAGATGGTCCTTTTTCCTTCTCCTCAGGGGCCCGTACTTTTCCCAAAGGAGCAGAGTTAAAAAAAAGTAAAGAAAGGAGAAAGAAATAAAGGCCAAAGAAAGGCAGCTCAATTTGCTCTTTTCTAGTTTTTATTTTCTCCTCAGAAGTTGAGATGTGGTCCCCTCATCCCATCTCCTAGCAGTGCAGCAATTCAGCAGGCAGGTAAGAGGATACAATGGCTGGAAGGGCCACAAGTGCTGGTCTGCTGGTCACTAGTGACTAGCTTCTTGAGGGGTCTGGCTATGATCCCACTGCTTCAGAGAATCAGGTCAAGACTGAGCAAGCAGAGAAAATTCAATTTTTTCCCCCCTGTAACCACCTTGGAAAACCTGTTATTTATGCCTTATGTTCTTTTTAGCAGCAAAATGTAAATAATATCTGTAAATGCTATGCAGGCACTCTGAAAAATCTTGGGCTCTGATATATATGATTAGTAGCATTTTCATTATGCAAGTAATTCCAAATGCCTCTGTGGAGGCTTCTTGTGAAATTAGGAGCAANGCAGGGAATACAGTTTGGAAACTGCAATACTAAGTATGATACACATCATTATTGTATTTGGCAAGCCATGCAGAATAGGCAGAACAGTTCAGACTCCTTCCTTTTTAGAACATTTTACATTTTCTTTTATTTCTGGAATGTTTTCCTCTGGTAAAACATGGGGATTTCTGCCTAAAAACTCCTAGCTTTGTGTAGCAAAAATAGCTGAGTGATAACTGTAGGAACAGGAAATAATCTGAAATTACAATATTGGCATTTAATTGCAAATTAATATTTATTAAAAGGGACTTAATTATTTTATCTGTAGAACAATTTGAACATCTTTACAATGAAATTCAAAAAATAATTTATGGTCCACAGGCAGCAGTCCAAGTCACCTTAAAGAGGAAATAGGAATTAGAGTTGTGCCAGAAAAACATAAAGCACAGTGAGAAATAGAAGTCTTGAATGTCTTGGCTGTAAGGGATGCCAGACATTAATTTGGCAGAATAGAATGCACCTCATATGCGTGGAAAAGGCTGTTCAAAAATGACATCAGCAGTACTCTGCAGCAATTGCTCTAAATCTCTCCAAAACTGAACAGATGTTGAGAGTCATGAACAGCTATAATGACACAGATGAGTTACAATTTAATTTACTCCTGGCTCCATGTTTTCTGCAAGGGCAGTGCTGTGCTCTCAGCAGAAGGCCCGGTGCCTCCAGGGCGTGGGCTGGACAAGCTCCCTGCCCCTCTGCAGCACAGCAGGCACCACAGCTGAGCCTGCTGCACCATGGGGGTCTGCTGATACTACAGAGGAGCCCCGGGACTGCTGATTCTTTGGGCTTTGCATTAACCACCTGTCTAAAATCAGGAAATTCTGAGGGTGCAGCATTTCCTGAGAGCTGCTCTGAACAGAGACGCTTTTCCTTTGACTTCTCCTCATGCCCATCTTATGAGTGATCATGGATGCTCAGAGAAAGAAATACATTGTTTCAGGAACACAGGGTTGTTGTCATGGAACAGATGAGGATATTTTTAGTCTACTATCCTCTATGACAGAAGACAATCAGAACTGCTATATTTTATACTGGAATTGACATTTGGTATGTCCTACATGGTGCAGAAAACCACTACAAAGCAAGTATTTCTTTGAAATACTCTGCTTTCTAAACAGAGAAAAAAAGGAAACCCATGGATACTGGAAAGGAAAATGACGTATTACAGTCATAAAGTTGCATTATATAACACTGCACCAGAGCCCCAGCTACTGATCAGCTGTGTCTTGAGATGAAGCACTGTGGTCCTTTTAAATGCTCATGAATATACATAAACAAATGCACTGCCTTTTTCTGCATCTTACAGCAGGAAGTTTGAATAAACAAATATATTGTGATGTAATAAATGATTTTTGGTATGGTTTTAACTTTTATTTCTAGTAATGTTTTCTTATCTTTGATGTTTTTATTTGTATTTATGTATGCTGTTATTAGCAGCTATAACGATAATATGTAGGAGCTGAGAATGGTGGGTATCCAGGTTCTGGTCCTTTAATAAAGTCCAGCACAGATCCTTGTAAGTCTCCCCAGTCT
>VZTZ01003538.1:0-53279 GCA_013400955.1 Drymodes brunneopygia | reverse complement strand
TATATATATATAAAGTTATTGATTATTCCAGAGTTCTTTTTGTTTCTGTTACAGGGTTAGATAACATTCCTCTTTAGTTATATTAATTTTCTTAAAGAATCATCATCCAAAAACATTGTTGGAGGAGTTACTTGACATCAGTTTTCCTCTCTTTTGTTTGACATAGAATTTTTGAAAAAAAATTAGACCAGATTTTTTGACATACTGAAAAGCCATGGGTTTGCCTAATTTAAAAAATCCCTGCATACATTGAATTGATTTCATGTCATTCTAGTTAACTTAAACAATTCGAAATACATTCTGGCAGATGGGATGAAAAGTTGAAATATAAAGGGAAGCCAACCCTCATTCAAATTAAAAATACAGTCTCTGCTACCCCTCTGGCTGGGTACATGCAGTTCAGACAAGTGAGTGAAATTCCTAAGTGAAAGATTTGCTCCACATCTTCTACTTCACAGACTGATCAGCAGAAAAATATCATTTTATCATGGCTTAAATTATGTATCTTTAAACAAGGCACCCCAGATAATGCAAAGGACTTGGCACAAGTGTTGTTATATAGCTCTAAAATTTTTTGTTTTCCATGACAGAACATTATGAAAATAATTATCTTTATAGAACATCCCACAGTGCCATCCAAAAAGATCCATCCCTGGAAGGCTAGAACAGCATCAGCCAGAGTTCTGAGCCAACCAGCTCTGCTAAATTGCAAGGAGTGTTAGCAGGAGCAAAAAGTCTGTGACTGCTGCTTCCCAAGCTGAGCAGTTCTGCTTGACACAGTCTGGCATGATGCAGACACATCCCTAGAATAAATCTTCAGTCTTGTATGAAGGCCAGACATATTCCAGTTAACATCATCTGAACATTTCAATCATATTTTGTGATTAGGAGATGTCTATGTGTCTGAATTTGAGAATGAAACATAAGCACCCAGTGAATTCTCCAGATTCCTGGACTGCAAACTTTTCCAGCTCCATCTTGCTTGGATTCTTAAATATATTTTCAGTGGATTTAGCATTTAGAGACAGTACTTACATTTTTTAATTATTGACTCAGCATGACCTTTTGCTATACAAAAGGCTGAAGGCATTAAAAAACATGAGAGCAGGACGATGATCCCTCTATTTAGTATTATTCTTCCATATATTATTTAAAAGCATTTTTTAAAACAAAGAATTTAAATTCAAGTAATCCAGCTACCATGATGCTGCACTCAAGCCGTGCATAGGATGACATATTTGGACTAATTTTTTTACTGCTTTCCCTGATTTTAAACTGGCACCTAGCAGCAGTTAGGAAAATGACCATGGTGTTCACTGAGGCAAAGCCTAGGAGATAATGAAGAAGCTTTGAAAACACATTTGAAGTTCAAGACATGAGAACTCCAAGCTTTTCATTGATCTGTATAAACAGGAAACTGAGAACTGCCAACAGTCTTACGACAAATGGAAATCCAAAAATGCCACTGCCAACTAAATGCTAGGCATATATGTGACAGTAGATGATGAAATTCCCTAGAAACAGAATTAGGTATTACTGTGAGTAGAAAATCAGTCTATATGGTTTCAGCAGAAGAAAAATTGGTTTTGAAAAATTCATAACTTGAAGGGAAAAAAGCATACTATCAAAAAAGTCTACCTGTGACATCCATTATGTTTTCCTTTTTTCAGCATTAATAAATCCCAGAATCAGAAAAATAAGAAATGTCCTCTCTTCCCTTCTATCATTGCTTTGATTACATAATGTATCCTACCCTATGTAATGGCACATTACATTAAAATGGATCAGAATCCCTAGTCCATTACTTGCCAGCAATATCCTTTTATGCATGTTTATCAGACTCCTAGTGCACAGAATTGTCCTCCCTACTGAGTAAGGGCCATCAAACAACCAGACTGCTACTAGGTATGCTCAAAACCATTTAGTTTTTATTGTGGTTTTATCTTCTGCCTCCTATTTTCTATATAAAAGACTCATTATTAATTGGGATTTGATGATGTAGCTTCTCCTACAAACCTGTTCTTTTCTTTCCACAAGAAAAGGAGATAGTCTTCGAGGAATATAAAGTGTGATTTAGCACCAGCACCACGTATCTTATACTCATGGTCCTTTCCTCGGTCCCACTGTATCAGTAAAGAAACGACTTTTGCTTCTTACTGACCACCTACAGCATTCCAAATAGGAAAAACTTTCTCTGAACACTGCTCTGCCAACTGTGAAATTATTATCTATGTAAAACAATGTGAGGATAATGTTAAACCCATGTCATGCCATACCTTACACAGGGTAGAAAAGATTTCTTTAACAGTCCTGTCCTTGTCTTACTTGGTTGCAAAATGATTTCTCACATGTGGTGGCAGGAGTAGAATTGTAACGCTGCCCTTGAGGAACAAATAAAACTAGGACAATTTCATATTGTTCGATCTACTTTAAACTTGAATTTTTAACACAACCACAAGCTTACGTAACTTAACCAAAGGAAACTCACTTGCACGGATCCTTGCAGGTGTTTGAGGGATTTATTTATATCTTGCAAGAGACAATAAAACATTAATCTTTAAAAAAAAACAACAAGATTTAATAGTTGTATGAAATTCTTCAGGGGTTTAAAACTCTAGGTAAAGTCTCACTTGTTTTATGTATGATGCAAAGTTGTACAGAAAAATTCTATGTCTAATTCAGACTAATTCAACTCTGTAAAACCTCAGCAATAAAAATTCTTGAATTTGCCATCCGTACATATTCCTGATTTGAACTGTCATTTTAGTTTTCATTTCAATTCTCTTTTTCTAAGAACTTCAAAAGCATATTAAAAAGAGCATTTTTGCAAAGTAAAAGTAGAAAAATAAGTAAATCAGTCTACCAGGATATAGCAAGCCATAAACTTTGGAATTCCACATTCAATTTCATTTCCAGTTTATTGAAATACAGATTAATAATTCTTAAGTAAATGTAGGGCTTGTGGATTTTCCCTTGCTTAGATACTTAGAAAGTTCCTTTCTGCACTTTAGCTCAGAAAGACTTTTAAAAGCAGCTTCATCATTGAAAAAAAAAAGATGGGAAGGATTGGAATTTTTTTGCCATCTTTTGCCTGTATTTATTTGTCTGTGTGTGTAGTAGCCTACAGATTATATCTAGTACTTTTTATCCCCAGGGAAAGAACTCCAAATTGTTAATTCATGCACATTTCTTTTTGAGTTTTGCATACTTTTCTGACACATGATTATTCTGTGATAGAGAAAAATGTAAGTCCCTCCTCTATCACTTTTCTGTAATTTAAATAATTATCTGAATAAAGCATTCAAATTATGGCTTTCACCTCTCTCAGTTCAATCATGCTAATTTAGCTACTGGCAGAGAATTTCAAACAAAATTAGTGTCTCGTTCTGAGACATGATGTTAATAAAAGATATTAATTACTTCTTAGAAGGCATATTTTATTTCTCCAGACCATGAATTTAAAAAGAGATTTGCCAGAAGAAAATTTCTGCTGTAGTTTTCCGTCTTCTCACCAGCATAGAATTTCTCTCACACTCATAAAAAAACCCCCCACAAACAGCCATCCCTCTTTTTAACGCCATTTAGGATGCACCTACTTTTCCTTTCTTGTTCAGCTCTATACACTATACCCTGTTGATAAACCCGGCAATTTTGACTAAAATTCTAACAGAAAAAGTGCATGCAACAAAAATTAATGAGGAAAAGTGCTGAATGCATGTCAAAGGTTTTGCACAGCATGAACTGTTCACCATTTAGGAAGAAAGTCTCTCCAGATGTATTTACCTGCTTGTCAGTATGTCTGGGAAACAGAACTATTAAGTCCCTAATCTCCATCTCAAGGATAAAGATCATTTCTCTGTTCTATCCTACCACTTGGAAAAAACCAAAACCTGAAAGGTTTCAAAGCATTACCAATGTTCTTCTCTAGAATACTGCTTTATAATGGAGACAAAAAAATCTGGTTTAGATTGATATTGAAATAATTGGCAGTGGAAGACACAAGGCTAACATTTTTTTAACCTCTGCATTCAGTGGAACATAGACAATAGATTATTCAACTGCAGATACAGCAGCAATGCAGGAGGATTTATCATGGGCTGGTTTTGTCACAAAAAAACCACAATAATAGAGAAAAGTAATGTACTATTATAAATAGTTTGGCTAAGAGATTCAAACTAAAAAAGAAGCAGAAGTATAGTGCTTTCTGATGCTGGAGAAAGTTAGATCAGAAAATTCAAATAAAACACAGAAGTACCAGATGCTAAAAACATAAGAATCTCCCATTTTCCCTTCACTGTTCCCCAGCATTAAAGCATGATCTGTGGTCCTCTTGTTTGCTTGGGCACCATTTAATCTCTGCATTTCAATTATTCATACTCCTTCTACACAAAACAAGCACTGGGCTATACAGAAGCTTCCATTTATGTTACCCTCATTTGTGTCGGTTTTAAGCTTTCTCCCCAGTCCATTGCTGTACCTCTGTCCAAAAGCAGCAAAAGCTGATATTTTTCCTCCATTACCTTTGTCCTTTTAAAAGAGTTCACATAATATTCTGTACCTAGGTTGGGTATGAATTCAAAGTGCAAGTGATAAACGTGTAAGTATTCCATCAAGTTTGTGTATTAATTCTAGACACAACGTGGATTTCCCCTGCAGTGAGAACTAACTTTTTTCTGGCTGTGCCAGGACACTGCAATTGTTGGTGTACATGCAATCCTTGCAATGGAGCTTGGTGCAGGTGCCAGCAGCCTCACTTTGTGGGGGGCATCCACAGCCTCTCTGATCAACCTGGTCCAATGCCTCACCACCCTCACAGCAAAGAATTTCTTCCTTAAATCTGATCTAAACCTACCATCCTTAAGTTTAAACCTATTACCCACTAGGTATTATTACATGCCCTTGTAACCCTGTAGTTTGTGTGTATTACTGAGTTCCTTAAACATTGATTATTGTCTTGCCTTTTGCCCTTGAACAATCTTCATTTCTCTGTTATATTCAGCCTTCTTCATGTTTTTTCCAGACTAGGAACATTAAGTCCTGAAACTAACACTGGGCCTTCCTGCACTGAATAGCTAAACAAGAGTTAAAAGGAATAGGGAGAAGTCATACCATTGTACTTTATCTTGACAGCAACACGACTGAGGCAAAAAAAACCCCATGCAGATTTCTCCAGTTCAAGTTATGCTTATTTGCTCTTCATGTTGATTTTAATTTTAATTTAAATTCTCTAAGTTAATTTTAATTTTAATTTCTTTTAACTTCCTAAATTCTTATTAAAGAATTTGTAAACTCGTAAAAAAAAAAGGATGCCCTGCATGTTTAATCACTACACAGAGATAAAGTCTTGTGCATGTGTCCACATACAAGAAACCAGATTCAGACACTGAGAGGAAAGAGAAAGCAAATTTCACTGTTAACAGTTTGGCAGAAAGTTGAGATTTTATTAAGCTCAAGTCAAATATTTATTTTAGAGGGAGCATAATACAAAGGCTAAATTTATATGATGAGTGAGAAATAATTTTGAAGTGGCTAAACTTTTGCTAGGATTTTTTAATTACAGGGCACCTCAAATGCATGCATAGGAGCACTCAACATGGAAAATATGAGAAATCTATCTTGTGAAGGAACATCAACAATTAATTAACCCAAGCATCACAAAACTGGGAAATGTTCAGAGAAGGAATTCAGCAGCCTTAGGTAACCTCTGGGGAGAAGTGGAGCCGACACCTTACACATACTGGGAAAATCAGTACTTTAAAGTAAGCAATTACTTCCCATGATGAGTGAACTATATGTCAGATGTGTCAGTGGTGAAAATACAAGCCTGTAAGATGAACACAATATCTCATAGCCCATAAAATGCAATGGTCTTTTAAAACAAATCAAATTCTCTCCTAGACAGAACGCTAAACAAAAGCGGGAGCTCCAAACTGAAAGTAACAAGTACATTTCAGTATTAGAAGATCTATTTTTAATCTTCTTTCTGACCACATTTTGTAAATATGCTAAAAGCTAGTGCAGAGGAATGGAAAAAATTCCAACTTCTTTAGACCAACAACTATGAATTGCCCCCAGGAACAGGCTGGGAAACCTGTTAACAGTATCCTAATTTCTAGCTTGCAAGTGTCTCCAGCAGAATTGACACCAAAATTTAAAGGCTTACTTAGTCCTTTTACTGGTAAAGTAAAGAAAATCTGGGCTTTCAAAATTTTTGCCTTGGAAGCCACTCTTTTTATCCATCTGCCAACACATGGTACTGTGTTTTGATTATTTCTTTTTGCTTTTCACTCCCATTCCTGTGTCTGGAGTCTCCATGAATTGCAAAACTCTCAGAAGCTTTTATTTTTTAATTCATGGTCAGAATATTGTTCTACATTTCCCACAGAAGCACCTTTCTACTCTATAGAGCAAATTCCAAATGGGAGGCAATATGAGCAACTCTTGGTTGCTTTCTTACTGCCAGCACTGTCAGCTTTACCATGGAAATTAAACAATCAAAAAATTCAACCTCTCATCCCAGGTATTTAGAAATACCAAATGTAGGTGCTAAGGACCAAATCAGTAGAACCCTTATCCTGATCCCGGTTATAATATATTGATATGGATTAAATCCATTGTTATGGATTTTCTTCATGGATTCTACAGATCTTCTCTATTAGCATAAGTGAGGCAGTAAATTAACAAGAACTTTTTCTTTTCATATATTCATTTCCATTTCCATTCTTGGTCAGATCAAATGATAGCTCTGAAATCAGCCTGTCACTCATATAATTTGAAAACCTACTTACTATAGAGCTTGCAACCATACTCCTCCTACACATATGCACTCCTAGTCGAATTAACCTTCAAGTCAATGAATATTTAATTTTTACATTATTTTCAGCATCTCACCTCTCCACAGTAAGTGTTTACTGGATAACAACATAGATGATATGGTGCTAAATTCTTTGAGGCACAAGAGATGAAGTAAAAAGGGCTGCAGACCAACTAACTACTCCTGAATACAGAAAGCTCAAGTCCAAAGATAAAAAGACTTTGTCAGGTGTTGAATTGTAGGCCGAAGGTAAAGACACAGATACTCAGGAAAGATATAAAACAGTATTTCCCACCTTGACAGCAGCCCTAAAAGTGGGCTATTAAGGAAATTAAAGCACTGGAGGCCACTATGATACATTACAAACAGATCAATAGCCCAAAATGCCACATGTATCTTCTTTCCAACATTTTCAATAACTTAACACTGACCTTTATCAAGAGGTACAGAGCTGTGAGAAATGATCTGATTCATTTTGTATAATGCTATAAACCTAACAGCAACAAAAACAAAAGTCAAGCCAGGAGATATTACTTAGGTTTTAAATAAGCTAAAGACTTTCTTTAAAAACAGACAAACAAAACAAAGTAAAACCAAACCCACCCCAAACCAAACCAAACCAAACCAAACCAAACCAGAAAAAAGAAAACAATGAACCTAGAAAAAAAATCTGTGTCAAAATTCCTGTTCCAGCAATCTCAAAGCATTTTATGGAAATCTATAGGTTTGATAAAATATTCACTTGTACAGTGAATCCACTTCCTCACATCCGGGCTCAAATTTTGACAAGAGCCTATTCTAGTCCTTAGACTTAGTTCATGTTCCTATGAATTTCTGTGAAGCTCAAATTATTTATTTGTGTCAGGCAGAGGAGTGGTTTGACACTGTGTCATTTCTCAGCTGACTGCCCTACTCATCTCTTGGTTACATGGCTTTGGGGCTCTCCCCTCTTCTTCCACAGCCTCCAAAAGGAGTTGGCCCAAAAATTTTAAAAAATCAGATTTTTTTCCATTACCAAATCAACATTTTCTAAATGATCTGACCACAACTATAAGTTATAGCCTTGAATACTATGAGCAAAATCCTAGATTAAATACAAACTGGTGTTTCCACTAATTTGATGTAAAAATGTTTAAGGGAGAATAAAACCACCAATAACTATAACAGGGAAAACCAAGATGTTACTGCATTGCCGGGATTAGTTGTGTCATGTTAATTTCCCTACTGACAGTATTCATTGTGCTTCTTTAAAAGATTATGAACTGAAGGATGCAAATGAGAAGAAAAAAAGGCGTACCTCTTTGTTTCCATCTGATACCAACAGTTGACTTACAAACTCATGAATCCCTAAGAAAAGTATGTCTTGCAAATAACTGGTGTATTTAAAGGATTTCTAAAAGGATTTAGAGAAGAGGTTTTATTTAGGCATATTCCAGCTAGGGTTTGTGTTTATTTTTATGTCTGCTTAGGGAAGAGAGTTATTTATACTTTTCTTTTGAATCTATTATTTATGTATTAACGCTCCGTGACATGAATAGCATTTCAGGGAAGGGCTGATCCTGGGTCTAAAGAAGATATACAAAGCTAAATATCCATCTGTGCAGAAATCTGATTGCTGGGATTTATAGTCATAGCATCTTTCCTTACTAAACATTTTTGGTGAGGCTGTAATTCTGTATATGGCTGCACAGGACAGTAAGAGAAACCCTTTAAAGTACAGAAATCAACATACAGTGACTGTGAAAAACCGTAGCAATTATACCAGAATTGATGGTTGGATAAACCCAGACTATTCTTCTGTGCCTTCACACGTAACCCAAGACTGAAATTCAGATCAATTATTTCTAGGTTCACAGAAACAAAGTAGATGGAACCTGTTTTTTAAAAGACTACAGTTTGCTTTCTATTGAATTATTTTCTTTTTCTCCAGAGATGTACACTGCCTAGCCACGAGGCTATAGTATATGTTGGAGAGGGTATTCCCTAATGTTACAGCTTACATAAAAGGAAAATGTTCTCGCCTTCCATTCTCCTTTTAGCTATCCAGGGCAGCCACATTTTGTACGGTATCAAGCAAGAATACTGAAAGCATGATAAAAGCAGTAGCTTCTGACTTTCAAGAGAAAATTATTCCAGTCGGGAAAACCAGCTCCCAGCACCACTCTAAAAGACTGTAGTAAGAAAGCGACTCAACACGATCGTAGAACACAATATGTTACTTTCAGTGGGAAAATGAAAAGCTATCATTTTACACTGAATTACCTAAATAACCTTGCTGATGGTATTTTTTCTGTTGTTTTTTTTTTTAAGCGGAATTTCAGTTCTACATGCCAAAGGAGATGGGCTGCTGATTAAAGTTGTTTGATCATACACCAGCAGACTGAAGGCCTTCTACTGCCTGCTTAAACTGCTCCCTCACTTTCTCAAATGCATGTCTTCATTATTTTGACTTCATCTGTAGCTTTGTATAATAAAAACCAAAGTCATTTGTCTGGTATGTAATTATATCACTCTGATACCAGTCTTCTGTTTGTATAAATGGATTTTCAGTGTATCATTTCCATGTATGTTACCCTATTGCACATTCCCAAGTTACCCCAAAATAATTATGATGCCATGCTCATCCTAATATAGAGCTGAAACTGAATTCCTAACATGGAGTGCTTTTCAATATATTTTCTGTGGAAAAACTTTCTTTGAAAACAGTAATACAGCAAAGTATTTGGCTGGTACTTTATTAATGCTACGTACAATGTCTGTCCAAAAGAAAAATGCATGTCAGAATAATTAACAATACATGTCACGACTCATTAGAATCAGCACATGAAACTATTGCTGCTGGCAACACAAGTGACACACACAAGTCAGCTAGTGGCAAAGACATGTCACTTCTTTTAATCACAGGAGGGAGGGACATGATACCTCTTCTATCAAAAAGTACTTTCTCCATTTAAATTTAGTACTCATGTTGATTAAACAATTTTCCACTTTAATCTTTTCTAATCAGATAAAAATACTTCGTACCATGCGCATGAGCCAATACCTATAACTCACAGTAAACTGCTGCTTACAGAATGCAGAATACAGGAGGAAATTATGTTTGAAAAACAGAAAGCTTTGTAATAAATTACATAATGAAACAGTATCATACATTTATCATAAATAATAAAAGCATGAACATGTGATAGGTTTTCATTAAATGGCCAGAGTGTTACTGAAGGCAGAGAAAAACTACCCCTTTCTTGGGGAGGAAAAGTAAGATAGAAATAAAAAGGTAAATGTAGCTTCCTCCAAAAATGTCGTAATATTATGTGCAAGAAAGCATGATTATAACTTTTCTAGGTAGATTATGGTTTGTGTACATGCACAGTTCTTGGAATTGTATGAACAGTCAGATCTCATCTAACTGGTTATTTAGTCTCACATGCCTGTATGGTTGCAGGAGAGATTTTTGCACACAGTTCTGTTGCACAAATATTAGCCTGTGTTTCTTGCTGTAAAGGACTGAGGTCATGTCTACAGGAGAAAGTTCTTCTGGCAGAACTTTGAGCTGATTACAACTTGTACACATTGCACTGGAAGGACAGATGCATGCTTGCTGAACTCCCTTTGCCAGTGCCAAATATCATCCATTTAAAAGTCCATTTTGGAAAAAACATATGATATACACACCTTCTATTAGCCCTAGCCACTCTGCAGAGTCCTGCTCAGGGACATCCTGAAGCTTGTTGTGAGATGTCAACAAGGAGTTCAGGTTCAAATTCTCATCATTCCCCTTTTTTTAGCCCACCATGTTTTTCCCATTCTTTGACATTCACATTTCTGTTGTAGATTTCTGTGATACCTTTTCATGTTTCTGTTTTAATTGCTCAACCAGAAATAGGGCCCCAGAGACATAAATAGCATAGCAGAGCCTGGTAACATCCAAAACCTCCCAAAGGCTCTATTCCCAAGGTAGCCAGTGCAGCAGTGCTGGACACAAGGTGGAGTAGCTGACAATGGCAGTGCATGAAAAGGGCAAGGTGTCCTAGACATTTGATGCTCAGCATGGCACAACAGAGCAGCAGGAAGCTAGAGTTAAAGAATGTGCCATGTTATACTGCACTACACATCCAGAAAAATCACCGGTGATCCCAAATTTCATGAAGGTTGAAATGTCCTCTGGCACGGGGATGCTGGTGACAGCAGATGGAGGTGGCTCATTTTGCAGCCCTCAGCCCAGATGTTGATCCACTTGGGGCAAGAAAGGCCAGGAAGTGTACCGTGGATATAATCCTCCCACAGCACTGCTACACAGGCTCAATCTGCTCTGGCATAGCACAGTATCCTCACAGCCATATGGAGGCACAGCCTTCCTCTTCTTTCATATCCAAACTTTGGCTCTGTCTGTCCAAGACAGTTACCAAGGGCTGAGTTAGGGGTGCATAAACCCAGCATGGGAACAGATTGTCAGTCAGGTGTGCCAGGACTGTGGCTACAGGAACAACAGGGAGACTTGAAATAATTTTGGAAGAGGCAAAATTGTGTTGCATAACCCAGCCCAGCTCACCACATTGTGCCTCTGAGCACATAGGGACAGAACAGCTATGCTGGCCCAGACAAAAGCTCTAACCATACTTTTCTGACAGTGGTCAGCAACAGATTCTGAGAGAAGAGTAAAAAGGGAGAGCAGGCAAGTGGTGGCACTTCTCCAGGACACCCTCCCAGCCTCAGGACTTCCTAAGTCAGAGGCTTTCACATTGTATTTCATTGTCTTTGATTAATTGCTTTTCCAGTATTTTGTGCTATTGCTTTTTGAAATACTGTAAAATTTTAGTATCCACAACAAGTTGTGGCAAGAAATTCTACAAATATTTGGGAATTTTCCAAGGAACTAAATTAGTGAGTTTGCTTTGAAGAGTTAAATAATTTACCCTGATGCTCATTGTATTTTATTCCGAAGGAAACAGCAAAAAATTGCTCACTATTTCTTGTTTCATGAACACGTGGGACTTCATTCTCTTAGAATCATAGAAGTAATTAGGTTGTAAAAGACCTCGAAGATCACCAAGGCCAACCATTAACCCAGGACCACCATATTCACTTGTCTCCAAGTGCCCCAGCCNCTTTGATTAATTGCTTTTCCAGTATTTTGTGCTATTGCTTTTTGAAATACTGTAAAATTTTAGTATCCACAACAAGTTGTGGCAAGAAATTCTACAAATATTTGGGAATTTTCCAAGGAACTAAATTAGTGAGTTTGCTTTGAAGAGTTAAATAATTTACCCTGATGCTCATTGTATTTTATTCCGAAGGAAACAGCAAAAAATTGCTCACTATTTCTTGTTTCATGAACACGTGGGACTTCATTCTCTTAGAATCATAGAAGTAATTAGGTTGTAAAAGACCTCGAAGATCACCAAGGCCAACCATTAACCCAGGACCACCATATTCACTTGTCTCCAAGTGCCCCAGCCACAGGCCTTTTGAACACTTCCAGATGATGATTCCACCCCTTCCCTGCACAGCCTATTCCAGTGTCTGGCTTCCCTTTTCGTGAAGGAATGTTTGTAATATCCAATCTAAGCCTCCTCTGACACCACCTCAGGATGTTTCCTCTCATCCTATCACTTTTTACCTGGGGGAAGAGACCAACCCTTACCTCAAGTACAACCTTCTTTCAGGCAGTTGTAGAGAGTGATAAGGTCTACCCTGAGTCTCCTTTTCTCCAGGCTAAACACCCTCAGCTTCCTCAGCCACTCCTCACAGGACTTGTGCTCCAGACCCTTCACCAACCTCCTTGCCCTTCTCTGGACTCTCTACAGCACCTCAGTGTCCTTCTTGTAGTGAGGGGCCCAGAACTGAACACAGGATTTGAGGTGAGGCCTCACCAGTGTTGAGTACAGGGGGTCAATCCCTGCCCTGGTCCTGCTGGCCACACTATTGCTGGCACAGGCCAGGATGCCGTTGGCCTTCTTGGCCACCTGGGCACAGCTGGCTCATGTTCAGCTGCTGCTGACCAGCAGCCCAAGGTCCTTTTCCACAGGGCACCTTTGCAGTCACACTCCCCAGCCTATAGCCCTGCATGGGGTTATTGTGACCCAGGTCGAGGGCCCAGAACTTGGCCTTGTTGAACCTCATACAATTGGCCTCAGCTCATCAATCCAGCCTGTCCAGATCCCTCTGTGGAACCTTACAGCCCTCCATCAAATCAATACTCCCACCTAACTTATTGTTCTCTGTGAACTGACTGAGGGTGCACTTGATCCCCTTGTCCAGACCATTTATAAATGTATTAAACAGTGCCAACACTGGGGGGCACTGTCTGTGACTGGATGGAACTCCATTCACCATCACTCTCTGGGCTTGGCCATCCAGCCAGTTTTTTACCCAGAGAACAGTGCACCTGTCCAAGCTGTGAGCAACCAGATTCTCCAGGAGAATGTGTCGCTCTGTTGGACACGAGACAAATAGGCAACTCAGGGGGTTAGTCACCAAGGCCGGGCAGAGAGCAAAAAGAGTCTCAGCCTCTCTTTATTCTTATATTTATATCTTTTTACAGAGAGTCATGGATTGGACAAGGAGGCCACCACCTCTCAAATTCTATAGGTGAGAAATACAGTTTATTACATTCTCTACCTCAGAAAGAAGAATGAAAAACAACATTTAAAGTACAAAACAGTCTTTGGCCAGTTATAGAAACATGGATTGTTTACATAAAAATCCATGAGAACCTTTGTTACCAACTATAAACACAGTACTCTAAAAAATCAGGGCGACAGAGAATGCTTTGAGAAGCAGCATCAAGGGCTTTACTAAAATCTTGGTAAATCACACCCACCGCCTTTTCCTGATTAACCAAGTGGGTCACCTTGCCATAGGAGGAGATCAGGTGGTTCAAGCAGGACCTGCCTTTAATAAATCCATGCTTGCTGGGCCTGATTCCCAGCAGTAAGGACTGCTGAGCCAAACACCTTGCACAATTAAAAGAGCTTAACAAGTCTGTAAAAGATCCCTTTAACAGTCAGTCATAACTGCACAGCATGCTGCTTCTGTCTAGTTGTTTGCATAACTGGCTTGGCTTTGGATTTTTCATAACTCTTAAATACCTGTTATAAACAGAGTAGAGGGGATAGTAGAGTCTGTAAATATGTAGAAGTAGGAATGTCAGACTCCTTAGCTTGTTCGCTATTTGAAAACGAAGTTAAATTGTGATAAACAATGTGCAAGCAGCAATACACTTCAGAGCTCATGAACTTGAATATTAATACTTCATTTTAATGTTAATATATGTGTGAAGTGTTTTCTGACACATCCTCTATTTTGTACAAAAGGCCAGTGTATGTTTCCTTCTAGTTATTTGACTTATTCATGACAGGCCTGTGACACACTTCCTAGACCTCCTACAGCTTTCACCATTCTTCTAAAATTTGTCTAGTACTTTCTGCCTTTCTTCAGCCATGTAGTGCATTAACCTGTTGCACTTCTCCTTGGACTCAAGCACTCAGACATCGTTTCATGTACCCCCACTCCCAACGAATTGCACTTGACAAGGACAGGGGATGTAAGCTACCCTGCTTCTTCTGATTTTCTAGTCAAGGTCTATTAGTAGGAGACTCTGACTTAGAAAAAGGTAAATATGCACACTGAATAAAATATCAAGGGAGGAAGAATAAAATTATCTTGGTGAAAAATTGAAAAGGGTTATATTTGCTTTGGGGCTGTTCCACAATTTGAACCATCACAAACATGAAGGCACTCGTGAGAGTCTCTGGGAAAGGTGTTTGTGAGAAATGAAAGGACTGCCAGAGTGGCACTAAACTCCTGAAAGGAAGTAGGTGGAGATGAGCACTGGCTGCTGTTGTTAGGATGCTCATGACTTGAATGTGGGTTCTTGCCATGGATTCTATGCACCAGCCCAGATCTCTTTGATTTGAAGTCCTCCTGGTTATCTGAAGGGTCCCTTTTCCTCTCCTGAATAAATTCACCATCACTGGGTGCTGCCAGCATTCTTCTTTCCAGTCTGAAATGGTGTCCTCTCTCACTTCTGTCAAAGGCAATCCAAACAAGACTGGAACTTCTTTAGTAGCCAGAACAGATACATTTTGGAGAGAAGATCATCCTTTATTTTTCTTCATTTAACATCTTTGGCTGAAAATGTTGTTGTTTCTTGTCCTTGTTGGATGAAGAATTTTGTCATTTGCAGGGGCAATTTTGCTTTGGAGACAGAAAGCTGGTTTAACCAGCAAGAACTTTGGACCAAAACTTTAGAGTGCAAGCTAAGTTTGAGTAATTGCTATAAAAATTACTGAAAAAAAAATCAAAGTCCAAAAGTAAAAACAGAAAAAGGAATTGTTTACTGTGCTGCAGATCATGACTGATCCTCTAATGCTGTGCTTTGTATTGGAAAGACATTTTGTGCTATGAAGACATAGCACAGAATAATTCAAGTCTTTATTTTTGAGAAAACCAGAAATAATAGAAAAACAATCACATGACACTGGTCTTCCATGCTTTAGAAACTATGCAGTAAATACTCTAAACAATTAGGAAATCAACATTTTCATTTGATTTACATGATAATGCCCACAACAAAATGTGCCACTTTGGGAATGTTGTTCAGAAAGTCACTTGAGGGAGGAATTGTGCCAATGATAGCTGTATCAACATGCAAACAATAACACATATGCTTGTACATAATTAGGATAATTTACTTTGTTTCTTAAAACACTGTTTCTTTCTTATGGATTAATTGACAGGGCAAACATCCATTACATATAATTATTACTCAACCCTTATTAATCTGAATGTATTCTTCTCAGTCTTCACCAAATATGTAAATGCCTACCACAACCTCACTGAAGGAGCTACTAAACTGAGCCTTTGATAATCTAGAAATACTGTTATTTTCAACTTCCCTTCTCTAGCTCCTACATTCAGTTTTCTGGTGTACTCCATCACCATCCTCCCTCTTTGTAAAGCAGCTGTCCTCTGCTTGACCTTCTGCTTCTATTTTGCTTCCTGCTTGCTGGTGCAGTGATTCACCACCCTGTCTAATCTCGGATTTACAACTGTGTTGATAGCCCACAGTCAAGGAGATGAGGCAGTGAAAAGGACTGCCACGGGAAATTAAATAAATGTGGAATTTATCCATCTTTAGAGAGTGGTGCAAAGTCCCTTAATCTCTGTCACCCCAAAGACTTTTTATGGCAATAGTTCCTCCTTCTATGTGCCCTCCTACCTATTGTTGAAAAAAACCTAAAAATAAATACAAGCCAAGTAATGAAGAAAAATTAACTTACCAGAAGAAGAAGGATACCCCCTGACATCAAGCAGAAATGGACACTCCATGAAATAAGAGAAACCTTTAAACCCATTAATGACCTTTGCAATTAAGAAATGCTATTACAGAGAAGGTGCCCCCACAAGGTGATATCATGAGATGCAAAGAGAGGAGAAGCAGAGAGAGGGAGATGCATGTACATGAGATTTTAAAACGGACCCAAGGCAACTGGTAGACAGGAGAAAAATTATCGAAATAAATAAATAAAGTAAATATTCTGGGCTTGCTAAAGGTATTAGTGCAAATCAGTCATATTCCCTTGAATTTAATGGCATATTATTGACAACAGCTTAGTGTGAGCTCATCTGCCCCTTTTGCTGTAATTGGATGGCTAAGAAAATAAGGGGTTGTTTACTGATAAAATGAAACACGAGCCATATTTTCCAGGAAAAGTCCTATGGGACAATGCATGTGCCATTTCCTGTGCCCTGTGTCCAGTCTTTGTTTGGCCAGCAAGTGGCATGTCAGTCTTTGCTTCTGCCAGTGCTTGATGTTGTAATGAGATTTTACCACAGGAAAAAGAAAGGTAAATTAGAGTCCTTTTGAAATTTCTGGTGTGCACATACACACAAGCCACTTTTCACAAAATGTTGTACAATCTGCTTTTGGAATATCTCTAGGCTTTGCTAACAAGGCTCTGACTTCAAAAGTACCTGCACAGAATTTTCTTTCCTATCACACACAGACTTATGATTTATATTTTCCTTGTTGTTGAGCTGTGGCAAGAAGGTACAGCATACAACAGAACTTTGTTTTGATCCTCCTCCTTCCAAAATTTATCTTTGGAACTTTATTAAGAAGAGGGATTTGGTTATACTTGCTAGCTTTCTAATTCTGACTGACTGGGGTGACTTAATGATCCTCAGCACCTGTGTGCATCTCTTGTTATGCTTCAGTGCACTCCAGTGATAGAAGTGCACATTAAAACTCAGTCAATCCGAGTTCCTGTGTCTTCTCTGAACACGAAATACTACCTGTATTTATGCTTTCCCCCCTCCCACAGAGAGCTAAAGAGGCTTAATCTTCTCCTGGGCTCTGCATGATCTTCTTTTATCTCCTTAGCTGTGTTCCATATAATGAAAATGACATCACAAGGTGGCTTTTTGCCTCTTCCCAAATTACTTTCAAATTAATTAATGTCCTAAGTTTAGAATGTTGAGAAGGATTTTAATTTTTACTTGGCAATTTTAGATTGCATACACACTTTTTTATCTTTTTCTTGGGATTTATATTTTTAGATCAGTGACCTTTTGGATGTATGATTCATGCTGATTTAATTTTTTTCCAGCTGGTCCATTTTCACTTAGGTTGATACAGATGTTCTGAAACAGATACTTTTGCCACTAAACCAGTCATTACACACCTGTGCTCACAATTTTTTATTGAAAATAAATCTATTTTCTTCTCCTCTATTCTATATTTTTCCCCCCAAACGTCTGTAGCAACCTTTTAGGACAAAAACCCAACATAAAAAAAAATCCAAGCACCTGTACACTAATGCCACCTGTCACAGATCAGGAGCTATTCCAAATCAGATAATGCTATTTAATTTATCATCCAACTTGTAAGAATCAAGCACATAGTCTATTTATTAATGCAAGTAACTAAGTAGATTTAATATTTTGTGCATACAAAATTATGTTTCCTTGGATTGTATTCTACACACATGGCTCTTAGATACTCTCTCAAAAATATTAACAGGCATGTCCATCAGCAGCTGAAAATTCAAAAAGTAAATATCATAGCATGTTATTTGTCCATTGAGGTGCAGATCTGAGCTTTCATTAGGTTTCATTCATATGTAGAGCATGGGGGCAGAGTATTTCCATGCTTTCATTACTGAGCATGTATCTTTTCTGCACTCTTATTTTGGCATGAGAAAAAAAGTCCTGTTACCACCTCAAACCCTGGTCCCCTCCCTGAAATTCTCCTCTTCCCCTCCAAAACCTACACAGGCACATAGACTCACTCCCAGTTTGCGAATTTGACTCACTCTTAACCTCTGGAGGAGTGAGTCTATATTACTTATATAGTCAGAAAGTTACCTCTTTACTCTTATATTTTCTCCATTAAAAGGAGAATCATAAATAGTGTCCCGGGGGAAAAAAAAAGTAATAAAACTAGCAAGGCTCTGAGAATAAGGGCCTTGGGAAAAAACATGAGGTCTCTCAGTTCAAGTACAAAGGCAACATCAAACTTGCCAATCATATTACATGCAAAATGTTAGGAGGAGAGAAAATCAGCTGAGAAAGTCTTTAAACTTTGACCCTAACAGCCTTCTTAGTGTAAGCAGAAGCAAGTAGCAAAATCTGTAAAGAAGATTCAAGTGAAATACCAGACATGAAAAGGCACGGGTAATGTTGATATAAACAGATCTTGGAAACTGGCACTGAAATGTGCTTTAAACATTTCTGCTTGCAATTCTATTAACAGTATTCTATATACTAGATTTTTTTTCTTTTATGATGTTCTCTCAAGTGAGTGCAATCTTCTTAAAGGTTTTGTGTTTCTTGTAAATTGTTCTTGTCTGACATGCTTATATTTGTCCATTACTTATTCTATGTGAACCATAAACCCAACAAGAAGATTAAAGTACAGACACCCCTTGCAGTCATGACATAAACTGTGTATCTTTCTGGAGGACAACGGTATTAAAGACTTTTACTACAGAGAGCTGCAGATGTTAAGCTCATTGGGCTGAGCCTAAATGCACAAAGAAGTGTTGATAATATTTTCTAGAAAACGCTTTTAAGAATGTCTAAAGAGCTGGTTAAATAGATCAAAAAGTAACCAGTAATCTCAGCACAGAGAAAAGAGATGCATTCTGGGGAGCAGAATCTGCCCCCTCTTATTTGACTGACCACTCACATGCTATAAACAGTGAGTATTCAAGATAAATCATTTGCTAACTATCTACAATCTGATTTTTACTGAAAAAAATCAAATACTTTCAAATAATGGCCACACAAGCAGAAAATAGAGTTGGTTTGCACATGCTTATCCACAAAATAAGACCTACAACTGCAAAAAGCTGTCAGGCCACATTGCCCTGTCATCATTATTCATGTCAGTGTTCATTTCTTCCACAGATTTTCTGCTCACATTCATGGGATCACCTTCAAAGTGAACAGATAATAGAAATGTCCCTATTTTTTAGCAGAACAGAAGAGTTAGTGGAGAAAAAGGAGTCATCTTTCATTATAGCAATAATACTTGCTGCTGTCTTCAACTTTGAGCTCAGGCTACTCTGCATCACTTAGGCTTAATGCAATTAATGTCATCATATTCATACAAAATCAAAATGGCTAGTACAATGCAATAATTAACATTAGAAGGGACCTCCAGAAGCCATAGAGTCCAAACAGCTGCTCAAAAAAGGATCCAGCATCCAAGTTAAGCCAGGCTGAGGTCAGATCAGGTTGAAATAGAAAACAGACCACAGTGATGATTGTCCTCTGATACTTTAAAGTTATATCAATTAGTAAACACTCTTCCAAATATCTTTTAAAGAACACAAGAGAGTTTACTTGAACGATTAGAAGTTTTTCAGCTAGCTTTTATCACCTTTGTTAAGATCCATTAACCATTGTCCCTTCTCATAGAGGAGAGATTATATTTAATTTTAGTCTTCAACTGCTAACACTTAAAAACCACCAAAGATTGACTCCTGAATGTATTCAAGAGGGCTTCAGTATGGACAAGGCCAAGCAGCTTAACAAAAGCATTGACTAATACAAGACAAGGCTTATAAGCTTTATGTAAACACAAGGGCAATGTCTAGGACTGTTAGCACTGAGCTTTCAGGTTCCATGTTCTTGAAAAATCCTAGAGACTTGATTTCAGGAGCAAAATGAAACTAAAATCTGAGAGTAGGATGAAAATAAAAACAAATGGATATATCTCCTGTGCAAATGTAGCATCATAATAGTAGTCACAGCCTGATACCAGTGTCGATTGGAGCTGTATTTTGTGTATACCTTACAAGAAAGATGGAACTCTAGAAATTAGGGAACTACAGTAAAACACATCAACTAATAAAGAAGTGGTGACGGCATTAATATAAATGACCCAGGACAATTGCTGGTGAAACAGCTAACATGAAAAACTTTCTAATACAACATTTTTAAGATAATAATACAGACACCAGTCTATATTTGCAGTGATATTCTCAGCTTGCATGTATTTTATTAGCTGAGAGAAATGATGCTTTGTGAATTGTAAGAGAGACAATATTGATTTCATTCATCAAAATTTCTGCCATAAAATTTTAGCTGGAGACTGAATTCTGCTGGACTAGATCACTCCCAATTAATTAATCAGTAGCCCTACAATTAATGATTCTAATTAACAGATTAGGCCACAAAGGGATTCCTGCCTTATCAGCCATTTATGCAATTGTTTGCTGCACATGTAGGAAAAGGGCTCTGCAGATTTGCTGCGGATCCCCAGCACAGATGGACGGGAGGAGGCGAGACAGTTTGAGGGTAACACAGCATTTTCCTTACTGCAATGCCTCTGAGGTAGAGCAGTAACTCCTGGGAGAATTACAGTGCAGCAGGTGGGCTTTCTTGAAGCAGCTGGAAGGAAGGAATAGTCTTCCCTAGCTGCTGCCAGGCTGGGACAGCAACACCTTATTGATTGCTATTGCTTAGTTGCAAATTGATGAATAGTGGTCTGGGTGACTGGTGTTTGTAAGTGACAGCATTTAGCTCTTAGAAGAGGACTTAGAGTCGGATGACAAGCTTCTTCACGGGAAGTTTCAAAGGTTGTTTCACCACAATGAATCAGAGAGCAAAGCTGAGTCATGCATCTTTAACTCTTTGGTGCTCAGAGTAGACAAAATGTTTGCATGTTTACAAAGACCAAAAAAACCCAAACAAACAAAAAACCCACAAAAAAGCAAAAACCAAAACAAACCCTACAAAGAGTTTCCAGTGGATGAAAACAGAATATCTGCATTTGTCACAAGTGTGATTTTGTGATTTGCATCTGAGCAGGGATCAGAAATGCTCAGTAAGGATCTCATTGCCATTAGAGCTTTGTCTCCCTGTATTCCGTGTGAGAAGGTTTAGATGCTGTAATTCTTGGATTAAAGCAAAATGTGTAAGGACAGATCACAACAGAGGAAGATAAATCTGGAATTGCCCATATCTGGATTAAGTAGAGGAATTTATGTCTGGGAAAAAAACCATTTCTGTTACTCATGTTCAGAGGTGTCTTCCATTTCAATTCTGTTTGTGGTCACATTGAAATAAAAACCCTTTCTAGGAAAAATTTCAAAAGGATTTGAAAAAGAAAGGTATTTTTGTGTCTTGAGTTTTCAGTCCTGTGTGGGATCTTTTTCTTCTGTTTGCAACTACTTAGCTAGAGAGCTGCTGAAATTCAACTATGCATTTTTAACACTGAAATAGCAAAATGAACTTCCAGAGGTATCAGAGAATTAATGGGAAATGCACTTAAATAACTGTGTATTTAATAATAATTTTAAGGGCTCGACTTTCCCTAGTTTTCTGTGGGGAGTCAGCAAAAAGTGTTTCTGTTCTTTTAAACTTCCACCATGACTTGCTGCTTTCCTAATACAAGTGGACTCAGTTTATACAGCAACACCCAAAAGATCAGCGTGGAGGTGCAGGCCAAGAGTCACTACACACACAGATCATTAGCACAAGAATTCACTGAGGGCTATTAAGTATAAATAGAAAGCTGTTATTCATAACTCAGGAACCTTCTCAGCAACACACAGCTACAGGATGAGAAAACTGTCCATGGAAATACCACTATAGGCTTGCCATGTTCTTTTGGTGCTGACAGCGGATGTTGAAGTACATGGACCTTTGATACATAAATGGATAATCACAAAATTTTATTGCCTCAAATGCACTAAATGACACAGACAGTGGTGAAAAGTGTGGAACTAATGATATATTAAAATTCACAGGAGTACCTGGATCATAACTTATGTCTGTAGTCCCTTGTTAACCATGAGTCCACTGTAAAGATCAAAATGGAAAGTCAGACCAAGATCCAATGTTCAGTTTTGCCAGTATAAATAGAATGGAATTAAACAAAACTTTTATTGTTAAAGAGATAGAATAAGTGGTTCTATTTCTCACACTCTAAAACCAGAAAGACAGTTGTTTTGCCTCTGAGGATGTTTTTAAAGAATGATGTATTCCTTCCTTCCAACCCAGCATGTATTTCTAAAGAAGGCCATTCTGCAAAGAAATACAAGTTATGTATATACTGCACAGCAATCTTGTGTGACAGGTGGACAGAAAGTCAATTACCAAAAATTCACCTTCAAGATTTAAGAAGCGTAATTGTGTGTGTGTTTCATTAATAGAGGATTTGTAAAGTGTGTTGAGGGACTTGATTTTTAAAACAAAATACAAGTTAAAAACTTGCCATGAATTTGGAAAGGCAACAGCACCTAATCATATGTGTCTGATTGATTCTACAAAAGCATGACCTCTTTAATCTCTCTGAAGTTCTGTTCCTGGGAGAAAAGCAAATAAGCTTAATAAGAAAAAAAGGAAGGACATTGCTGGCTGAAAGACCAAAAACCCTGCATGGAAGAAGAAGGCAACAGTGGAAACATCTCTCTGTAAGGATAAGTGATCTGCTCTTAGGTTCACATGATCGCAGTAATACGCTCTGACATCCTGTGGTGTAGCGGCAGGTACCTAAACTTGCCAAAAGACAGTAAGATAACATGTTTTTGGACTTTGCTGATTAGTAAAAAGAGTATTATTATTTAATACAGGTAAAGTTCTGGTGCATCAGCTGCACCTTGTCTTCTGGAAAGAAAGCAGTTCTGGTCCATCATTTCAGTACAGAACAAAAACAGTGAAGCAATTATGACTTGCATAAACTTGGTTTCTCCGTGAACCACAGCCAATTACCAGTAATGTGATAATCAGCAGAGAGGACGTACTTGTCAGAATATATCTTTAAGTACAGGTTATTTGAGAAATTGATTAAATAACCCCTCCATTTTGTTTTAAGTGCTAACCAGCTCGAAAAAAAATTTTTAAGAAAGCCTTTTCTAAATCTCACAGAAAAATTACATAAAAACTGTTCAGTACTTACAGGCTTTCTCTAGTAACTGGAATCTCTGCTTTCTGGGGGTAACTTGGGAGACACTCTGTTGCCACAGTTAATGAAGAATGGCATGTTTGTTTAGACCTTGGGTATGTTTTATAGCAATTGTGTAAACTTAAGTGGTTGCTTTCAGGTGCAGGACCACGATTTTACAATTTAGTTTCTTTCTTAATCTGATTACCATCTCTAACCTAGAAAAGTATTATACTTTGTTCAAAGACTTCATCCCAGATTCTGACAGAATGTTTACCTCGGCATTTGCTAAAAAGTTAAGGACAGCAGGACAGGGCCCACATAATTTAGACTCGATTATCCTCAGCCTAAGACAGCACTTACATCTGCCAAAACCTGCAACCTTTGAACTGCATGTATATTCTATGAGTCCTCCTTAATAGGCTGTACATTTCATCATCACCTCCATATAGACTTTAGAGACCGTGGACATCACAAGAACATTTATCACATCATTGTATCTTTTCTCACTCCATGAAAAGAAAGGAGAAAGAATCTGGATATCTGAAACTTGGTTTCTAAATACACATCTCTACCCTTCAAAAATATATTCTACCTCGGCAAACCTTTCAAAGTAGGCGAGAGATGCGAGGTAATAAAGGGTGTAGAAGAAAAATTAAATTAAAAGGGACTTAAGTATTAAGTCTGACACACTTGGATGACTCCCCATGGAACATGTTATGTTTTTTGCCCCGTGTGAAAGGAAGCCAAAGTTAATTATAGAACATAGCACTGTGCAAGCAAATAAATCAAGCTTTGCAGTGCTGAATTCTCACATCTGCAAATTAACAGCTATGGGTCTGTTAGTGTAGACTCTTCTGTTTCAACAAAATGATACCAAATGTAATAGCTGTTTATCTTAGGATAAGAAGATGTAATAAAACAACTATGTCCATTTCACAAGAATTCATAGCCATGGGACTCAATCACCACCCACAGAAGTGTATTAGAATGAGAGCATTAGCTTAATACGTAATACTGCAAATGCCCACTCGCAGCACCTGTGCAAAACCAGCATATACAGCAGCATAGCAGTGCTGCAACTATCATGTCTATTACAGAGGCTGGTGTATGCACTGTATCCTGTATCTTACATGTGTAATATAATGGGCATTTGGTAACCTATAGACATGGGAATCTTACAAAAAATAATACACAACTATACACATAGTTATGTATATGTGTGTGCATGAGAGAGAGAAACAAAGACAGAAGGAAAACCATGCAGATAATCTTCCAAAGAGAAACTTCTCCAGAAGATAACACTAAAATTTTCATGAACAGAAGCTATGACAAAAGTCTATACACCCACTGCACACCCAAGAACCTGTAGCATAGAAGTGGTTTGGTCACTTCCGCATGTGCAAGCCAGGCTGACTGAACATTGACATTGAAAGATTAGTTTCAATAATCACAGTGATCACTAGCCTGTATGGTTCATCCACATGGAAAAACGAGTGTCACACCAAATTTTTTTCTGTTGGCCAGCAGTAAGCATGTTCAGGCAGAAATGAAAAAAAGCACTACAACAACAAAGAAACATCCAATATGTGTAGAGTGTGTTTCTGAGGCTAAGTACTGTACTAGACAGTTTATATTTAAATGTTCATTACAGAACTCTGCTGCAAGTTTCATTTTCCCTTATGAAAAAGGCAGGTACTATTTACTGCTGCTACTTCACTTGGGGGTTTGGAAGAATCACTCATTAATGGCAACACTTTGAACAAGTGAAATCCTCTATAATGACACCAGCACTACTATTATGGGGAGAGAAACGCACCATTTGAAAAAAAAAAATTGGGACCAGTTTTTCTTTCCCCACTTTGAAGATTGGGAGCTCAAATGTAATTTTAACTCTGTTTTGTTGTTTAGCTTTGTTTCTCACTACTTGGCTATTATCTCTCCAAAGGAAGTAGAGTGGCATCATAACTTTGAGGGAGGATTCTCATTACAAGGCATTGCAGGATTACTCCAGCTTTATTCAAACTAATGCATTTAGCCCCAGTTCAAACGAACAAAACACAACCATCCCATTCTCCCACTTGCAATCATACTCAGGTGCTTTACCTCATTGACCTAGAGGTTTCTTTCTGGATTTTTTTTTTTCCTACGTATTTCATTTCACTGCAGCACAGAGTAGCTTTCTCTGGACAGCCAGCTTCTCATTTAGCAGAGGTCAGCTGTAAATACCTATGCAGTGTTATCAACAGGATTTGTACAACAGGCAGGGAAGTCTCCCAGCCCAGATTCCATCAGTAGTTTTATCCTTATTAGGTAAGATTAGACCCAGCTACGATAGCATGCAGAGGAGGTGCTGAATTGTGCAAGGGCACCGTTTGACTCCTTTGTGGAGGCTCACTTAGCACCTTTCTGTGCTCACTTAACAACTTCCCTGTGCTAAATCCAGACCTGGCTAAAGCCATTCATTACACAGCACTGAGGCACGGATAAAACACGGCAGCTCAATACCTGAAGAGTGTTCTCACTGAGATAATGCAGCTGTAAAGAATTCGAAAAACCCTCAGCATTGTCCCTTCACAGATCATTATAGCCCTGCTGCTAATACGAGTGGTGCAGAATTAGGCCACCAGGGAACATCTTGAGTGAATATCACACTGTGAATATCCACTGAATATCTTGAGTGCACGGATTAGCATACAGGAAAGCCACTGCCTGCTATGGCACTGAATCCAGCTTGCTTAAGCATGTATAATGGACACTATATTCCTGGAGATTCTTCCCTTTTTTTTCATTTCTTCAATGAGCTGGACACTGACTGGATTGCATCAAAAGATGAAAAAAACCAGTACTTTTATAAGGGCATTGTTTCAGCAGCAGGTCATACAAATTAGAACAAGAAGAATATAGATTGGTTTTGGTGGATTCCCACTGATTTCCAATGATCCCTTTGTGATTTTAAGGAGAAAATGAGGAACAAAACTAAGTAGGTAATCCTGGAGAAAATCCCGCTAGATCTATACTAGGTACTCCTGTGCAGTAAGCCATCAGCATCTGTCAGTGTGAACTGTGCTTCGTATTACCAGTGGCTGACTTGCATGGTGTTTCCCTAGATGATCTGGATATATAGTTGGCATATTTTACGTGAATTATGAGGTAAACAGCTGTATGTTTGAAAAAAACACCAACCAAACAGAAGAAGAGAAACAGAGGCAACAACCATGTCTAAGAAAAACACTGCACAATCCATTTGTCAATTTGCTGTAATGTAAATGGGTCTCTCGCAACATTAGCAGAAAGAGTTTTTAAGAAACATTTCAGCTTTGAAACACTGCATAAAAAGATCAGCATGTGATCACTCTTATCTACTTTCCATTATTTATCTACACATAAAAAATGTTTTGATACAAGACAAAATGTAGTTTCCAGCTGTATTTTGTCATGAAATGGCTTTCATAGCTCACAGCTCTATTATCAGGAAAAGATTCTCAGCAGCTGGGTAAATACATTCTGCTTTGTTGATGCTGCCTGTTAATTTTGCATCTAAAGCTTGCCAATGTTATAGAACTATAAAGCTTCAGAAAATGCCATTGATGGAAGTGCAGTTGCTGTCCTATGGATAATTCATAGGCAATAGATGAAAAGGATCATGCTGGTTCCTCTCATGAAGTATTCCTGTTTTCCACATCAACAGTCAGTGACTAAGAAGACAGGTAGGCCCTCAGGTGCTCAGGTAGATATTGTAGTATAAACTTGTGTGCACATATGTATGGACTGCTTGTGAGGTTGCAAGTAGTTTTTAAACACCTTGATTTAAACAGCAAGTTTTAACTTCAGGAAAGGATTGCCTAGAGAAGTTGTGGATGCCTCATGCCCAGACATGTTCAAGGCTGGGTTGGACGGGGCTCTGAGTTACCTGGTCTAGTGGAAGATGTCCTTGTCCACAGACAGGGCGTTGAAACGAGATGGTCTTGCNCCCCATCTCCTTCCCGCCATGTCCAGCCCAGCTGCTTTCTGCACTGGGATGACGCCTCTTTCTCTCTGAGTCCTTTCTGCACTACACAAGAGCCCCTCCTGAGAGAGATTTGACACTCAGACCCACTCCCACCCTTCACATGTTTCTGGCATGCCCGTCAGCTTTTGTTTAGGATTTTCCTCTGACAAAACAGGCTGAAGAGCCCTGGCACAGAGAACCAGTCTTAGGGTAGCTTTAGATAATCCCCTAGACTAGCGACTAATCAATTTGAAAAGAAATAGGAAATGGAAAGAAAGATCACCCGAAGCCCAGATTTGGGCTGATGACATTTGCTGTTAAACTGAAGTCAAGTCATCTTAGCAGCTGCACAATTTCAAATTAGTTGCAGGGGCTATAAACTAAGTCACAAGACGGAAGGAAGGAAACAGAGAACAAGAAAAGATGAACTGTTAAGCTTCCTTTGCAAATACAGAGTTTGATTTAATGTTCCATATTACTAACTTGGATTATTTGTTTCCAAGTGCTGGGATTAATCAATGCTTTCCATTCACAAGTCTGAATGAAATGTTCTTTCCGTGGCTCTTGCAGAGATGACATAAGAGTACACAGAAATATTAATAATGGGAAAGTCAATATAATCTTTAATCCACAATAAAAATACCCTAATGTATCACGGTCTCCATAGGAACTGCACAAAATCTGGAGCTTGTATTTTGCCAGTTTCTCTGGTGTCACCAGTGTAGAGCTCAATTGGCAGCCCTGCCTATGAGCAGTGGACGTGATGGATGCCCTAGAAAGGGGGAAAGGGCATGTAAGTGTGCTCTCCTAACACTGCCCTCTTTAAAGGAGCAGCTGAGTACAGTGCATTGGAGGCTAAAGAAACCAGGGCTCCAATCTACGACATAATAGTGATGTACCCATTTATAAGCTAAAACAAAAATAGAAAATGCACAACTAGATGCTACACTTGTCTATATATTTGTTCAGGAGTGGGTCTGATGTTACAGCTTTCTCTGCTGTCTTAGAATTATACCTTGTCTCTAGCTGAAAAGAAATTGCTCTCCAACAACTCTTTTACTAAAAAAAGAGAACCACAAAGGGCAGCTGTTAGCAAATGCTTAAACCTTTTATCAAGCACTGAAATACCACAGATGTTCTTCAGATTCTTCTGCTTCTTCTGCATCACTGCCTGTAATGGGTACAAGTTACCATATGATGTCTGAATTTTCTTCACTGGTTAAGGGTGTATGTTAGTGCAAAATAGGCATGACAGAAATCCTCCACAGTTACACCACCATAGAATTTTTTCATGACTTTGTGTCGCTAGCACAGTTCCTGAGTCTTCTCTCTACATATACAAAATGGGAATAATAATTCTGTCTTAGCAGTCTAATAAGGAAAGCTGATAACTCCCTTAACGACTAGGAAGTGCTCAGATATGGAAGGTTCTTATAAGTATACTGATAGATAAATCAATACATTCAGAAGATATAAAAAGATCCTATCTTATATGGTCAGTTATAAATCTAAAAAGATTAAGTGATACATTCAGTGTGCTTCCCTTGGGTCTTTGTTTTGCTACACTAGATTAAAGTAATCATTCATCTTTACTTGCTGAGGCTACTTACACTGTAAAGCTCTATCTTTGTTAGGATAATGGTGGCAAAATCAGACCTGGCAGCTCTATTCTCCTTTAAATCTTCCCGCTGTAGTGTAACTAGAATAGTATCAAAAATTAAAAGGAGACAAGGGAGGGATATAGATGTAAAGAGCAGAAGACACTTTTATGGTCAGTGAGAATTAGCCAGTCAATCTCTCTAACCACAAAGCAATTTAATTTGGCCTTTTACTGCACCCATTTTCCCTGATTAGTTTTTATGATGTCAAACTTCTTGTCCCTTGGGGCTGGAAGTTTGCAGGACATTGTTCAAGTCTTTAACTCAAGGCCCTGTGTCTGGCTTTCTCGTGATCGTTCAGGTGCCAGCACCCTGGAGCCCTGACGCTTCTCAAATGCGCAGGTGATAATGTGACAAGCATGGTTCCTCTCTCTGTGAAACGTGCCCTAGCATTAAAGTGAGTTCCTACTCAACACTTAACAGTTGTTGGCTCCTCCTGACAGCATTAATACAACATTAGGCATAGAGATATTTTGAGAGTGAGAGATGTTTTTAAGCAATTGCAGGCCTGCAGGTTTCTCTCAAAGGTGTTTATTTAACCGGAGCTCACAGCTGCAAGACTTAAAAAGAATGTATCCATATACAAGCAACAGCAGTAGCTTGAGTCATTTGCACACAAAATGACTCCAGTTGACATGAAAAGGTTTGCATTTTCTGACTCCCCTTACAGGAAGTCTAATCTGCTGCCACCAACACAAACAAGCTTCGTCTGTTTGAAAAGTTAATTGCCTGTTACTATGACCAAGCACAACACCGAGACAGCTGTGTCTCATTCCTCTGTGTTCCAACACTTTTCCCTAAAATCACATCAAGTACTATTTACAAAAAAAGAGAGCTTAAAAAAATAAAGCCTAAAATAACTTTCAGAAGTTAAGGATAAGTTTCTTTTTTCTTTTGGGATATCTACCACCATCTGCTACTTCTAAGTCTAATGCTCAGGAATAAATTAACCAGTCAAGAACACATGTATTCATAAACTGCCATGTAAGTGATGTAGTTGTGGATTTATTCATCCTAGTTTCTTCTTTCTCTTGCTCCAGTTTTGCAGTCTGTTCCTTCATATATATGTTTTTGTATGTATTAGTTTTATAAAATTCAACTTTCCTGGTTGAATGCCTGAAAACAACATTCTACTAAGTCAAGGCTGCATATCTTCTTACCCTGACAGCATCTTCTCTAATTACTTAGAAAGCAGATCAAGATGTAAAAGTGAGAGGTTGAATTTGATGACATTGGGGATTTCTAGCTGATTTTCATGGCACCACATTTTGTGGATAGTATTATGTTCAATGCATTAAAAATGCATTATCACAAACATAGCTACTCTCTTTCAGAAAACATGGTAGGAAACAAGTGAAAATATAATTCCAGAAGAATAAGAAATACTTTGTTTTCATATCATCAGGGTTTCTATAAGAATGCTCAAGAAAATGTTGAGCTAAATTTTAAGGTGATGTTGCATCTGACAGCACATTTTGCAGTTAATCCCAAGGGATTTTAAGCTAGTTCAGGCAACTTGGGGCCTCCCAGTAGCTGAGATGGGATAGTATATTTGGCAGGCCAGAAGCTCACCAAAGAACCCACCCAGCTTTTTCTGTGCTCTGAATGTTCCCCCAACACAAGAATGCTGCTCTCACCACTTGGGACCTCAAAGGTCAAGCCCAGCTCAGGCATGTCTATACAAGATGACTTGTAGAGAAGGAAAATGGCATATGCCCTGACACATCAAACCCTAAATGCACGAAGTTCTTTATATTTCTGATTTATATATTTCAAGACAAGCGTAAGAGGAACAGTATATTTTGGCAGGACAGGCATAAACCTGCAAAACTTGGTACGTTGTAATAGACTATTTCATATGAACTGGGAGGAAAATATGACAATAATAATTTTTTAAGTTTGTGCTTAGGAATGTCTGTGAAGCTGACCCCCAAAAAGAAGAGCTCTTTGTTGTTCAGAATGGAGGTTACTTGTTACTCTGCTACACCAATACATGTGCAAGGTCCAAGAGCCAGATGCACTTGTAGCTGGATGTCTAATTCCCACTGATGTCAAGAACAGGAATAGTCATTTATGAGCCGAGCCCCTGGCAACCAACACAAAAATCACTTTCTACAGGAAAGTACACCAACTCAGAGATTTTGTCATGGTCTTAAATTTTCTTTCAAGTGGAACTTTTGACTTTGGGAAGGAATACCAAAGCAAGCAGAACAACATTTCCCTCCAATAAGGGGCTTTATATATTTTGACTTGAGGTGACTTACTATATATAATTCTAGAATTTTTAATCTATGTGTCATTTGTTCAGAAGGAATCCCAAATCCTGTCCTACAAACTCTAGACACACTGATAAAATAAGCCACTTATGGAAGTTGTTTATATGCATATAAGCTAGCCATCTAAAAATCTCATCGTACCTGACTGCTTTCTGAATATCAACCCTGCAGATGGTAATCACATTGCATCGTGATACTTGTTTTAAAAAGTGCTTTTTTTAAGGCTCTGGGCACGGTGGAGACTCACACATATCTGGTCAGCAGAATAAAATCTCACATCGAAGTTTATTTTGTACAAATTAATATAATTGCTGGGATCATTTAGAACCTTATTCTCAATGCTCCATGTCTGCTCAAGAGAGAAAGTTGCACAGTTTACAGTTGTGATGTATTAGTCAGTTACTAATTAAAAAGCAGATGTTAATGCTCATTTTCATACCATAAAATCTTCTGCTTTTTGTCCACAATAAACTTCCATGTTTTGGGTTTTGGTTTTTTGAGGTTTTTTTGGTTGGTTGGGGCTTCTTTGTGTTTTGCTTGTTTGTAGGTTTTTGTCATTTTTTTGTTGTGTGGGGTTTTTTTTCAAGTAAGTCTCCTATACCCAGAGCACTAGATCCATATTTAGGCTTAAGTTCTATCCACCTCGGTAGGTCTCAATGGGATTTTTGCCTCAGGTAAGACTAGAAGATGCAAACCTGATGTTCATGTGTTTTGACAAAAACATCTTCACACATTTTGAGTTCTTCAGTGCTGACAGTATTGATATTTTTTTCCTGCATCCAGCCAACTCAGTGCATTGAATATTTAATAATACAGGTGATATGAAGACCCGTTGTCTAACTCATGTAAATAACACAATAATTTAAACCAAATGTTCCTTCTCTACAGTATATGCAAGGCTAAACGAATACAGTGTCTCTCAAAAAATCCCATAACCATTGGCAGCAATATAAAAAACTAGAATAAAGTGAACATTTGGAAAAAAAGAATCAGTTGTTCAACTTTAGAATATTTTGCTGCCACCTTTTGGAATTTAATAAAATGTGCATCTCAGTGGTTTCAAACAGGGACATAATTTAGCTCTCAACAGTAATCACTAACATTATTAGAGGAAGCATATATGCATTTCTTCTTTCTTTCCTTTTAAATTCCTAACAAGTATTTCCAATTTCATCCTTCACAGAGAGATGGGATAGCACAGATTCAAATTTAAGGCTTTCACATGTGAAGAAAATATAGGAAAAAATTTGTGCATCAAGCTTAACTCTGAACAAATGCCATGATTAGCCAGCAGAGCAAGCATTATTTGACCATAAATAAATATAGGTAAACAAAGCAAGGAGCTGCTTACCGATGATACCTAAGTATCAATTAATCACTGGCAAATAATTGTTAATTTAAATCCAAGGTTACTTGTTAGAACTCAGGGCCTCTTTCCCCCCAGGTGTGTTGTGGCCCTTGCATAACTGCACTGCTTCTAAAATATAACTCTACATAAATAAACAAGAGGAAAACAAGTCCTAAGGCTCTGGGCTCTGTCCTACATATTCCTTCTCTTTTTCTGTCAGAGAGATTTTCTTCTGCACAACTTACAAAAATGCAATGCATTTTGGGGAACATTAATATATATAAATATAACGCCAGTACAGAGAATATGTCAAAGTTCTTTGTTATCACTAAGACAACTGGAGCACTAGTCTTATTTTAGAAAAAGAGTGATCAGAAGCATTTAAACAAGAGGAAGAGTAGAAATGTCTATATCTGTAAATGGTCCTGAGGCAGACAACTTTCCTTTGGTGCATGAGATTGGTATTCCCAGAGCACCCGGGGATTCAGGTGCCTTCATGGTGGCCCACAGAGTGGACAGATGACCTCTAGGACACCAGCTCTGCTCGGACGTGTGCTGCTTGGAAAAACGTCTGGTCACCGGGGGGCTGCTGCTCTCCAGGTGCATTGCACAACCACCCTTTGGGGAAATAAAACCTGGAGTCTCAGGAGGCAAAAGCACCAGGCCATTTACTCCTATGCCACTATAATTTCTTCACACCTAAAATCTGTTTTAAATTAACACACAGGTGCAATGAGATCTGTATTCCAGAAAGCACTAAAATGAGTATGCTCCTTATGGAAAGCACTCACATCCCAAGCGGGAAGGTTCTGGAGAATTACCTGACTGCAAGTGTGGGGCTGACGAACGTGTGTAAGCCCTGGTACGGATGTTCGGATGTGCTCCTTGAGGGAGCAGGGTTATTTGCAGGACATGGGCATCGATAATAAATCTTGGCAGGCCACGGGCATCGAGAATAAATCCTGGCAGGGCGGCTTTGGCCAGGCTGATGAAGTGGCGCTGCGGCGACATGAGGCGATTCCCGGCAAGCGAAGGCGATCGCCGGCGGGGCTGTTGCCGGGCGACGGGCGGGACCGGGCGGGAGGCGCGGCCGGGCCCGGCCCGGGGCTCCTTCCCGGGGCTCTCCGCCGGGGCTTTTTCCCGGGGTTCTCTCCCGAGGCTCTTTCCCGGGGCTCGGCGGCGGCCGCGGGCGCNGGGGCAGGACAGGGGCAGGGCAGGGCAGGGTAAAGCCGACGCTGGGGAACGGGGCCTGTGAGCAGGTTTCTGCCATTGGGAATACGCTAATTCGTTGTTACAGGCGACACACCCACAAAAACCCGCGTTGCTTTCAAAATGAAAGCGGGCGAGCAGGCTGCCCTCGGTGGGGACACCAGGAACTGTGCTCAGGCTGGGAGCGGCGCGGCTGCCCCGTCCCTGACAGCCGGGCTGAACGAGCAGCCCGGCCTCCAGCCGGTACCCGTGACGAGCCACTGCTCCTCGTGGTTTGTGGGTCAGAGTCTGGAATCTCGAGATACTGGCGCATTTCTTTATAAGTTTACAATCGGTAATTAAGGCCAGTGCCCTTCAGAATCATGTAAATGTGGTGTCTCCGTGAGGTCCTGCAGCAGAGAGTCCAAAATATGTGAAGTTCTTCACTGGTTTGGACCTGCCACCTGCTTCAGGCTCCTGTCCTGCGGCAGTAAAGAGCTCGTCCGTGCTCGCCTGCTCTCACAGACCCTTGTGCTCTTGCCATACGTATGTATGATCATATGTATGATCAAAACATACAAAAGAGAAGAAGTGTAACATGTTGATACATCTTTAGCACCCAAAAATGGAAGAGGGATTGCAAGATATGTTTTTTATGAAGAAGAAATATAAATAAATACATGGAGATTTGGGGACTTTCCTTGATGCAGATATGTTAGGGGAATGGAAAAAGAATGCAAGCACTATGCTTCACAATAATTGTCCATTAAATGGGCTTACCTCTGTTGGTCAGTTTTACTTATGTATGTGTGGGAGGGGAGAAATTAGTGCTGAACTTGAACAAATGTATCTTCCCTTTAACGTAAAAGTTATTTGTGAAGCCATTTCAGGATGAGCTACAGGAAGCAATTTCTGATTATGCAACAAATAAGGAAAGAGATGAATATTCAGATGACTTTGAAAGTGATGAAGATGGCGTGTTAAATGGTAAAACAAAATTAAGTATTTTTCCTCATGTCCTTCCCTTTCTTAACTCATTACTAGATCCTGTAGAATCTCTATGTGTCAATGATTTTGTGTTCCAAGATTTCATATTTTAACAGCTTCTAAATCACTGAGTTCCTCCTCTGCCAGGTTAGCAGCAGAATTCCCAATGAAATCAGCAAAGGTACCAAACTGCTAGGCCACACACTGTCTGTACTGGTCCTGACCATTGTGGCGCCCAGTTCTCCTCCTTAGCCGTCTTGTTTACTTGACATGTGGATGAGACAGTAGTGCACAGTGCTGTGTATGAAAGTGGACATGGGCAGAGAGAAAGGCAATGTTCTGGGTTTTTTTTACTGGTTTCCCAGTCTGGACAATCAGTGAGTAAGGGCTGCAGGACACGCTTGCCTGGCAGTGTACATAAACCAGGAATAGGTTTGATCTGGCTGTTTTTCTTGGAGCGGGATGCATTTGATGTTTGCTAATGTTTATGCTTAGTCTAACAAGATTGGCCAAATTATTCTTCTTCCTGCATGTATGGCACTAAGTGTTAAGAAAAATAGGAATGTTAAATATGATCATGTATTTTTAAAAGGACCTCCTCTGTGGCCTGTTTTTCATTCTCACCTGAAGCATCTTTTAACAGTTTGTGGGATGCTTTGATTTCCCTTCGCTGACAAGACTTAGGAAAAAAAAGCTCTCCAGCAGTAAATGCGTTGCTCTGTTATCATGACATTCTTTTGTTACCTTCCTCAAGCAATTGAACTGAAAATTAGGTCAATTAGCAATAACAGGCTAGAGGAAGATAAATATTTTTGTTAAACATGTGAAGCTTAGCATTACAGAAGATACTTCCTTTGAGTATCTTCTAGTAGATTTTAAATGGGGATGAAATGAAGAGAAGGGAAGGGAGAATGGATTCTAATACCAAACATGCTCAGCTTTGTTGTTGTTGACTTGCTTTCACTTCCTATGGCGTTGAGACATTGGTTTTTAGAAGGGCTTTAAATTGCATGGCAGAAAAGAATTAATAAGTGAATATTTTTCTTCAGATTGGGTCCATAAAAACAGATGACAGGGAAGGAGGTAGAAAAGGATGTAGTTTGATGGCCTTGCAGAGATCAGAAGCACAGAAAGGGAAATGCTCAGAAGCTGAAGTCAGGAGGGTGTTATATGAAAAATACTGTTAACTAATAGAAGATAGAGTTTCTGTGTTGCATTTTTCCCCCACTTGTATCAAATGCAAGTTGGTAATGTACTCTTTGCAGACACTGGGAAAGAACTTGAAAGTAATTCAGGTTCTACAAGCACTGAGAGATCTATTGCTGGGAGTCCTCTCTTGAATGATGATGGTTCACAAAGAGCAGTAGATTTGGAGAATGAAGCTGCTGATGACTTGAATTTATCCTTTCATGAAAAGAAGCTTCAGCAGATAATGATTTTAGAAGGTGAAAACATCCAGAATGACAGAAATGATGGCGAAGAAGGATGTTTGGAAGGTCAAAATGAGGATAATGACAGAAAAAATAATGAACATTCAGCTGTTGAAGAAGTACTGCATGATAATTGTGAAAGTGGTGACTTGCCTATTAATGAACTACATAAGAAAAGAAATGAAGAGGAAAGCCAACCAAAAGCAAAGCCTCAGATGCATAAAAAAAGAAATGCTTCAGCATCAGGTGATTAGAAAGTGTTTGAGTGTTGTTGCTGCTTAGCCATGTTACAGTATTTTAAAGTGTTTTAATTTGGGTTATTTCTGTGTTAACAATCATCTGCTTTGGCTTGCAGCCTAAGCTTCTAAAAATGCACAGTCTCTGCCAGGGGGTACACTGAACCAGTGTGGGCCAAGAGTAGGAGGTTCCTGCTTGCCTTTACCTTTCAGAAGATGGAAACTAGCTGTTTAGGTCCTTAAAGCCCAGCTCTCCATCAGTGCATGTGCATGGAAGGCGTGAGGGGGCTGCCAAGTTGCCTCCTCAGTGTGTGCATGGCACAGAAGGCTGTATTCACATAGTGTCCATTGACACACTTTGGATGTATAGTCAAACAAATAACCCCCCCAAACTCAAATGTTTCATTATAAGAATAGCTAATTCGTTTTTAATATGCAAAGCAGAATTTGTAATTCAGCTAATCGACTATATGTGCCAAAAGACTTCGTATTTTTTATTGAATTCCTAATATGAGAGGATTTTTTCCTGTTTGATGTTGAGATAAGTTTATGGCTAATCATTACCTGTGATGGAAGATTACAGCTTTGAAATTGGTAGAGCGTGATTAAAGGTATCTGCTTCGTTTTTCCTTCCCACATGATGGCACCAAAGTGCCACATATTTGAATGTGCAGCTACCTCTACTTCCTGGCCGGCGTGCCTGTGTGGTTTTAGACTGGCAGAAAAGTGGTTGTACTACTCCTTTTTTTCATGTGAATCAAAGTAGTGCAGTGGCACACTGCCATATTGGTTAAAATTCAATAAATTGAGAATTCTTGTCACCTTGAACTTACCTTCATCGCTGTAAATTTAGGTTAAATTTCTTAGATTATGGGCATTAATGTTCCTCTCTTCAGGTAATTTGGAGTTAATTTGTCATCCAAAAATTCTATTTTATTAAAGAATTCTATCGTAAATTTGTGAAAGACTTCTAATTTGGTTTTACTGGGGCATTTTTGGCTTGTGTCTGAATGGTTTTACAAATCTAGATTTCTACATTACTGGCAGTTGAAATCTGATGAAAATGTTTTTTAAGTCTTATTAATAATGTGTTTCATAAATAAAAATTTCACCACTTAGACATACATTCAGATTTAGGTGGTTTCCTTTAAATCCCCACTGCGGAATTTTTCAGTTATTCCGTCATGTGTCCCACATCCCTGAAGAACACCACACAATTAAAGCAGTGTTTGTTACCCAAAGTGTTAACTTTCAGGCTTCATTTGAAGTCTGCTAGATGTCAGAAGAGCTCTTGCTGTGACTGCAAGGACTCTTGCTCTTACTAGAGCCACGTAAGGCAGATGGAGAGTTTTGCCCTTGTCTTGCTCTCGCATTCTGTAACATTAGTTTGAGCTTCTGTTGTTGCTCCAGTCTGACATGCAAATAGAAGTGAATACTGTTCTTATTAGTATATAGTTCTTAGAAGGAGGCACACAGAAAATACATTATACTATATAAAATTTAGCAGTAACTTTCATGGACTGACGGTTATTCTAGAAATTAATTTAGTACAGAAATAACAATACTCAGAAACAATAAAGTTCTTGTTAATGTGTCTTCTCAATCTTTTTTCTCCCTTTAGACCGACATCAGAAGACTGTCAGCACCAGTGACTTCAGACTGGAGGACAATGGTAGGAAATCCCCTTCTGTTGTCAGCTCAGATGGAATGATGAAAGTAGCAGAGGGGCAAACAGTAACTGATACAACGCACGAGGTATCAGTGAGTGATCAGTCTGAGCATGAGGAGGCAAAGACCATGTCCAAGAACTCTGTCAAGGTATTGCTCAAACACAGTTTACCATTGTTTGGAACAATGTCCTAGAAGCACAATGGAAAGTTTAGTGAAGTTGCTGGTGGTACCTTAAGTGTGTAGAGCACTGTGTAAAGCTGACAATTTATATCTGGTTTCTAGAGCCGAGGCTCTTGTAAATTCTGTATAGCTTTATGAAAGACGTAAGGAATATCTTTTCCACAAATTGTTTAAATCAGAAAAAGGTATTGAAATGTGTTTCCGTCCTTAAGAAAGTACCCTTCTCAAAGTGAAAATGTCAAATCTCTGTTGAGAGGATAGCTGAACAGCAGTGAGCAGTGTGTTTTGGCAGAGGATGGAGTCCATGTGTGACCTGAATAATGGATAAGATGCAAAGCACTCACTCTATGCTTTATCCTAAAAAGAAAATATGTAGATACGTGTAATTATTAAAGCTAAGTATTCAGAAGACTTAAAAGAGTGTTTCTCGAATAACCCAGCTGGGTTCTTTTTACTTTCTATTATTTCTAAACTATTGACTGTATTTTTACATAATACAAATAAATATTCCTAGGTGCCATTCCCAAATGATACAGGCATTCTGAAAGTTTGGTTATTTGATTGGTTGGTTTTGGGGCTGGTTTGGTTTGGTTTGGTTTGGTTTTTTCTCTCCTTACTTTCTTTCCTTGCACTATACCTTCTCTTTATTAGGGTATCTTTCTTGCCTGCTTTTATAACATCATGAGACCATGGAATAGCTTGGCTTGGAAGGGACCCTTAAGGGTTGAGTCCAATTCTCAGTGTCCTTGTTGGCTTGTAAAAATCTGTTTCATCCTGATCAGTTGCTTGAGAGATTCTATAATTTTACTTTTCCTCTGTGTTTCTTAGAAACCAAGTGAAACAAAGGAGAGAGTTCTACAAAACCCAAAGGCTTCTTTACCTGACAGGTAAGAGAAGGATGCCATGTATTGGTCTGAGCTGTTTAAGATGCCTGTAAGTGCCCTGACAGTGCTGCTCTCCTTTCATTTTCTGTCAGCATTGTCTTTGCTGCTGACAACCTCTGACCATCTGTGGAAAACAGTTTAGTGCATGTGGCATGTTGTTATGACCCTTGCTCACGTTAATGTCAGATCAGATTCCCAAATCTTTTGCCAGTGTCCGTGATGAGTGTGTTACTGGAGTCTTTGCAGGCTCTAAGCTGTTTTTTTGATGAAAGTGTAAGTAATTTGTAAACTTACAAGAGGTAAGTTCTCCGTTTCCCTTCCCCAGTCCCCAGTCAAGTGCATATAAAAGAAGAATCACAGTAATTTCTGGTATACACTGAAATAAGAGGAACACTACTTGGTATCAGCTACAGTAAATGGAAAGATCATTAATGTGTTTGTGTCCTGGTATTTTCCTAGGTCTACATCTTCTGTGCACTTAAAGAAAAAGGGGAAAGCTGTTCCATCAACTTCACCTGTTTCATCTCAGTCTCTGGGGGCGTTAAAGGTGTTGGAGGATAAATGCATGCAGAAGAAAAGTCCGGAGTTCAACAAAGTAGATAATTTAAGGGAAGCTGTTTTTCAGGTAGATTTTAAAGATTAACAAACCTACAAAAAAAAATGTGCATATAAAGGTCCTGATACAGGGGTCAACACCTCATATTTTCTTGAAATCAATTTTTTTTACTATATTCCTTTCATTGGCATACAGGTGTACTAATCCTTTTATTGTTGGTTATGTCTTTTCCTCATACTGTGAACAAAAAGCTCAATGAAAGGGACATAATGTTTTCATGTGGCTCATAATTTATTGTGTCAGACTATTTTCAGACACATATTTTCCTTTATTTATACTTCATCCTTATCATAAATGTGTACTTTAAGTTGGTTTTTTTTTCGTGATATGTCCTATTCAAATGACATTCAGGAAAAGTGATAACAAATCCAGTACTCTTTCCAGAAGAATAATTGTGTAAATTCCTTGTAGAATTTTACAACAATTATTTTCTGGGTTCAACAGATTTTTGCTAATCTGTTTGAGAACAACTCTCATTAACAGACACTGTTCGTATTGGTATGTGTTTTTAATACTTGTTCTATTCCTAAAATAAATTTTAAACCCTCAAATCCATATTTATATTGTCTCCATAGTTTTTGAAGGGAAAATGGTCTTCATTTCAGTCTCACTTTTATCTTTGAGCTGCATTCCAAATGTACAGTTAATTCTTGAAAATTTAAGCCTCATTCTGCAGATGGCTCATAACCTTTTATGGCTGCCTGAAGTCTCACTTTTCCCAGTAGGATTTTATTCTCTTTAATTATAGGTATTTTTAAGAGACACAACAAATGTGAGTAAACATATATTAAGTGATAAGAATCTTTATTCTATTCCTCTGTTTAATTTTGATTAATAATTACATTTTTTTGGTGTTTCTAGGAAGATGCTTTTTAAAGATCTGCAAGCTTTTTTACATTTTGTAGCTGTGATTTTAGAACCTTAAAATTTTTTGATCACAATGTTCATGTGATGACAGCTTAGTCTTCCACATGGGATGCTTATTTAACTAGCACATGGAAGAACTAGGAGTAATTTTTGGTAGTCATTATATTGGTGCTGCTCTTTACTTACACCTTGAAAGGACTTCAGAAATATTTAATGATTCTTACAGAACTGGTTGGAAAAGAAAAAGCTCCTTCAATTGGAATTAAAGAGAACTGAAAAGGAGAAAGCTGAAATTCTAAGGAACAACATAGAAAAGGTTTGTTTACATTGTTGTTTAAAAAAGAAGTTAACAAACTATGACTCTTAGAAGTGTGCTTTCTGCTGAAGTGCATTATTCTGCTGTTGTAAGGTATCTGGTTTTCTCCAAATAGCACTAGGTGATGTGAAACAGTAAATGGCATGTCCTGCTTGGTATTGTGGTTGTGGTAAACAGTGTCTGTCAAATGCTTCCCTACAGATTTACATTAGGTGTGTTAGAAATGTACTTCCTAGATTAATTTTCAAGTTTTCAATTAATTTTCAAATTTCAAAGACCTTGGGATGCTCAGCTCTCAAGGTGCTAAGGTTTGTTTTGTGCATGAGAACGAGGTGTTCACTCCTTACCTCAAGAGATGCTTACTTACATAGGACTGTATTTTGAATACTATCACTGATTTTGAATAGTATTCTTTGATTTGGCCCTTAAGTATTTAATATATTTCACTTCTAAGCCCTTAACAGGTATTTCATATCCTTCTGCACATATTTTGCAGGAGTTGTTTGGCTCATTCAGTAAAATTAAAAATGGGCCTAGAAAAAACCCACTATATATATTTAAAATTTAATTGTAATACTTGCAATGTTGTCAGCAAATAAATAACTATTTCTTTAGTGCTCCATTTAGCAATAAGTTTAAAGCATACTTTTTCACTTTTAATTTTATACTGAAATTAATTTAAATGTCGCCTTTATTTCCTATCTAGAAGGAAGCACTTAAAAGAGAAGAATCAATTGCGTGTTTTGAAGCCTGGAAAAAAAAGAAAGAGAAAGAAGCAAAGAAATTAAGTGAAAAAAAGAAACTTGAGGAACTTGAGGAAAAGACACCAGCAGAACTGAATAAGGAAAAAACAGAAGCAGCACAAGTGGTGATGTGAAATATGTGCATAAATGTGTATTTGAATGTGGTTCAGGAGATGGCAGAAATTAATTTTTATTAATCCAGAGAAAGATGGAAATGAACTAGAATCTTAAATCTAGACATGCTTAATTTTTGAAGGAAGCTTATATTAGATTTTGTTCTGTCAGAAATATGTTTACACTTGCAGACAAACAGGCTTCTACATTTGGAGTCTCTTAACTGAGCATAAAATAGACTTCATATAAATACACTAGCAATTAACTATTACCTACTGGAAAAATAACATTATTTTTAGGTATAGTGATACCCACGTCTGAGCAGTGCTATAAACAAATATTCGAAAATTGGAATGGGTAGAAATTATAAAAAAATAATAATGCAGAATAGGCTAATGGAGTATTGATAAAAAGGAGAGGGGTGAGATTTCTCATGGATCTATTGTCTTTAGGCATTCAAAAAATGGAAAGAAAGAAAAGTGGAATATTTAAGAGAGCAAAACAGGAAAGAAAAACAGTCTGAAAGAATGAGGAAGAAGATAGAAGAGGACCTAGTTGCAGAGAAGAGGAGAGTCAGTGTATCAGCAGTTGAAAAATGGTACTGCCTCACTGTGTTTTGCTATATCACAGCTTCCAAAATCCTTGCTTATAAATGTAACAGGTCTTCTGTGAATGCTTGATGTACTTGTAATTGGAAGACGGTGGAATACTTGGGATCAGACTTCATTCCCAATGGAGAACAAGTATAACAGTGAAATCAAGCAGTGCAGCTCCCTTCAGTTCATTAATTTAGTTTCTTTCATCCCCAAGAGGTTACTCACTAAGCCCAGGCAGAGATACTGCAAATGAGAAAATTCATTGAGTAGTATTGTGTCTTACTTGGTTATTTTCATGCTTCATGACTAAGCCATAGGAAGGAGGGTAAATCTAAAGTTTTGTGGAATACAATGTAGGAGTGCAGATGTAAGAAGGAGGAAATTAATTGTGTCTGCTGGAGATATTCTATATTAGTTTTACAAGCCAAGGGTTTTCACAGACAATGCACAATTTAGTTACCTAGAGAAGTTCAGAATTTTTTTTTTATGATACTAAATAAGGGAGAAAGAAGTGCAGAAAAAGTGATGCCATAATAGATAGAGTAGTAGATTCATTTATACCTTGGTGATATATAAAAATAGACATGGAAGATTTTATATGAATATTCTCAATCTTTTATTACAAGTGTGAAAAATATTTTTTTACTCAATTTACTTACTTGATCACAGATGCAGCATTTAGTCTCTACATGATGACCTCTTGCTCTTAACTGTTACTGTGTAGGAATGAAAAGAAGAAAGAATATATAAAAAAGAAGAAAGTAGAAAAATTCCTAGAGAAACGAAAGCGAGAAATGCAACAGGCAGAGAAGGAAGAAAAAAGTGAAAAGGCTATGGAGGAATATGAAAGATGGCTGGTATGTTTCATTGGGTTTTTGGTCTGGTTTCTTTTTGCATTTTGTCAAAACCAAAAAGTATAATGTAGTAATGAGTGTGAGCATTTGAGTATTGTCATAGTCGTGGGGTTTTGTGCTGCTATGAGAGAAGCCAGACGGTGGCAACATTACATCGTTTGTCCCCCAGAATTCGAGAGTGAAATGGGGCTACAGTTCCGTTCACTTGATAACTGGCATACATGGAAAATGTGTTCTCCCTACATGTCTCTCTGACCTACATGTCACAGAGCTTTCAATTTCCATTAATCTTCATTTTTTGCCATTCCATATCAGGAGCAAACATCTCTAAAGGGCCTATTAGCCAGAGCACAAAACCTGCAAAGCCAAACAGCATCACCAGCTGTAACAGTCAGTGTGTGTACATTCAAGGAAGCATTGAAAAGGGAGACTTGGATAACTCACAACTGATAAAAGCACTTGTAATGTGGTTCAAGATGATTTCCATTTGCGAGAGAGGGTGGAACTCTGATGCTCCCAGTTATATTTTTCTCATTCTCACAGCAGTGTCCCAGTTGTAAAGCAGTAAATTAATCCAGCACTCTAGTCCCAACAATAAGACAGTTTTTTTCCCTTGCTGCAGAAAGATGAAGAGAGATCACTAATATTCTTAGTATGTTGTTTTCTTGAAGGTATGTGTCTTGCCAGTTAAAGAAGAACCTGTTTTAATTCCCCATCCTGTGACACAGTCTTTCTTCATGCTGATTGTCAAGGTTTTTTAGTTAGAAAGTGTTTCTTCTGTTGTTTCTTTTCCTTGTGATTTCTGGCACATCTTGTACACATGGTCTATGTTGCCATTTATAAGAATGGGATCTTGCAGCTCAGCTGGATTAAGGTCCTTTACAGGAATTCAGGAATTCCTTTTTACTGTCAATGGCTTAAAAAAAATCTTTCTTTTCTTTTTTCTTTTCTTTTCTTTTCTTTTCTTTTCTTTTCTTTTCTTTTCGTGGGAGGGAGAGGCAGATAGATGAGAACTGAGTCAGGGAGATGCACAGGTATGGGACAGGTCTAGAAAGGATCCTTTACTTGGCTAAGTCAGAAATACGCAGTTGCACAAAACAGCAAGAGCCTGCATGTTTTCCCTTCTCTCTATTTTCAAACTTTTTTAGTCTTAGCTTTAGATCTTTTAAAATGTTTGACCTGGTTGCCTGTTGGTGCACCTCTCTGTAATCATTGATAAGATTTTTTTTCTAATCCCCATTGTCAAGTGATTTTCAGCTCGGTTTAGCAAATGATTAATGTCTGGTCTTAGGTTATTTCTTGCTTGGTCCTGGTTGCCAAGGAAGGGAGTGCTATGCTTTGAGCAGTAACTGAAGCACTGCCCTGGTATGCTCTCCTTACTGAGACTATCTTAATCAGCTTAGATGTACCAAAGCAAGAATGTTACTTCTCATTGAATGTGACTTTTTTGCTGTCTTGGATTCTGTATGAAGAAAAAAAAATTATCCCTTTTTATTGGGAGTGAAAGATGCTGCCTAGCGTAGGCTCCCCTCTTCAAATTGTGTGTTAATTCCTGAGGTCATCACTTCAGTGGGATTATTAATAAAAATTTTAGTAGTTGGAAGAGTGACCAGATCTAACTAGATATACATGTGTCTACATGAGAAATAAGCAAGTGTAGGATGGGGTAGGTACTGAACTGGTTGGCAGAGGTAGCTCTAAAATGATCTCATTTTCTGTGTCTGTATGCAAGTGTTGACTGATGTGTTTCGTGCCCAGTCTTCACATTTTTACTTTCAGAATTTGTGCTGTCTTTTTGCAGCTTACACACCTTTATTTGAGAAAGAATATGGGAAATGACTGTCATCCTTTTTGGCCAGAATATTGTCTCACTTCATACAGTTACAGAAAAAATACAGACCATTAGTGAACTGCAGGAGAGAAACACTGTAAAGTTGTCATTGTATTACCAAGGGAACTAAGATGACATCTGCCTGCAGGTAGATAGGCATCAGATCTGAGGGCAGAATTTGGAAGCCTTTTAAGATTATTCTTTCACCTCGAAGAATTTTGTTTTGAAGGGAAATAAAATAGGATTGATATACTGGGAAGTATTCTAATATGTTTTCATTAACATTCAACAGAAATAAATGTGTAAGTTCATCCTCAGCTTTCCTGAATCAGGTGTTGGCCATAATGCATGGATAAAACATTAAGACATAAAAATCTCCTTGTAGTTCTGCTAAAATAAAAGAAACACTCTGCTTTTGTGTTAATGGAAATTCTGCTTTTAGAGGTCATTGTGTGAATGTTTGATAACATAAGTGCATAGAGAAGATTACTTTATAAGCCTGGAAATATATGCCCTGGAAAAGGCTATTAAAACTTGTAAAATACTGACATAAAAAAGGATAATCTCGAGGGGAGATGCTTTAGGATTGCCTGGAAATTCAAGCTTCTGATTATTTTGTTTCTTTCCTATGATTTGCTTCTTGCCACTCACCAAGAACTCTTCAAGTCAATCTCGCTTGATAACTGATCATTTTTTACTTACTGCATAATACCAGTGTCAGACACTTGTCATTGACATGCATCTATTCTGAGGAGTGGAATGTTGAGAAGAATCACGTAGAAAGTTTATAATGACAGATCAGTTTAGATCCCATTATTTCTGAGATACTAATCTTGATACCTGTTTACTGTGGATAGAAGTGAGTATCCTAGATAAATTATGTTGTCCATTTTCTGTGGTAAACATCAACCTACCATGAGCTGATGAGAAGTAAGGCTGCTCTCTAATAGTTCTCAAAGACCAACAAAGTAATGTTAAAAGCCTTAGAAGTTTGACATTTTACCCTGAATTTGAGCATGTGCAGTATCTATTTTTGGCATTCTAAAGCTGTTTAAAAACATCAAGAAAGGATGTACTGGATAAGTCCCATGGATTTGTTGCTTTTCTGTGTTAGAAATAGCTGAAGTGGGTTATTAATTTCATGTAGTTTAATAAGATCCCTCTGAAAATACTTTCTATTTTCATGGCCTGTCATTGCAATATGATAGAAATAAGGCTGCTATTGTTACTCCTCTTAAATGTTGTCAGTCTTCTGTAATATCTAAAATTCAATTTCTGTGTGGCAGTCATACTGTTAAGAATGTGCTCTTCCAGAATTTGATAAGTGAAAAATGTATTCATCATAGTAGGCTATTGAGTAGGAACTTGCACAGAAATCAAGCCATACAGTTGAAGTGATCTAGTGTAGGACAAGCTACAGTTATTGATTTAACTTTTCACTGTTTCTGTTACTCCTCTTCAATTAGTGCAAATAACATCTTGTTTATTATTCTGTGGATTATTTATATCAGTTATGTATTGTGAGAATTGGCACTGTAGTTAGGACTAGAACATAAAAACTTCGTGTGTGTTGAAGACAGGGAGGAGGCCAGTAGGTCTTCACTTCAAATTTCATCTTTCAAAAAACAGTTAAATTAACTCAAGACTCTGTCCTTGTCACTGGGATTCATTAATGAAAATTGAATCTTCAAACCCAAACATTCAAAACTGAAGCACAGTTAAAAAATCCAAAGTAACTTCCCTACCCAGGTGGGTGTATGCTTTATTTTTGGTTTGGGTTTTTCATACATGAGTCTGTTGTGCAACATGTATTCAGTAGAGAGTGCTTGAAAAATGTAAAATATGCACATTTCTTTGTAGCATGCAATTTCTCTAAGGCTTGCAATACTGCTGCAATAAGCCTTGTTTTTAATGAGTTTTCACTTAGCTGTCCTGATGGTATACATATCCTTGCACAATATAATTCTGTGATTATAGATACAGGAGCATGTATCATATATGTATTCCATTAGAGCATATTCTTCCCAAGCTCATCTGTACTGCTTGACATATCTTCATGCCTTTTTTGAAAAATACCACTGATAATGCAGACTCTTTTCCTCTTAGGGTACTAAACAGTTCCCTTCAAGAATTTTAGAATATCTTGACTTTGTTCAAAAGACCCAAAGCCACTAGTTGTGTTCATCTGAGGAAATCTCTATGGAAGGAGAAAGAAGGCAAAAGCAAAGGGTGAGAAGAGTCAGAATGTCACACTGCTGCGAGCCTAGTTTGCCTCTATTACTCCGTGTGATCCAGAAATATAGAGTTTGTACAGAGAGATGATATTTTTTATTAGACTACAATGAATTTTTGTATTGCTTATTTTAGCAAAAGGCGTTCCTTCTCCATGCATACCTTGCCTTGCTTTTAATCAGCCTTACTAGTAACAACATGGAATTACTGTGTGTTTAGCCAGACCAGATGTTCCTAACTGAATGCGATCTTCGGATTTATGTTGACAAAGAGCTGAAGGGCACAGATTAAAATCATATTGATAGGATTGATATTTCAGTGTGCCTTGCTTTTTGGACACCTTAGTAGTTTGACTGCTGTATATGGGTGAAAGAGGAGAAAAAGCTCCACTCAAGCTCCCTTTTTTACTGTAATGCTTCCACACCCATTTCCCAGTTTGTTCCCTCAGCCACAGTTACCTCACTATTTCCCTGCTCACAAATGAGTAACAGGCAAACACTGCCAGCATCTTGGGAATTTGTGGATATACAGTGTCCATCAGGGATGGGATCATGGGTTATATGAGAATAACAGTAAATTATACTCTGGTCTATAATGTCAACTTTGGTTCCACCAAAAGAAAAAACTTCTTTTAAATCAGTAAGAAATGTGCTCCAGTATGCACCACAACCCTGCGAGTATGATTACAAGGAAAATTTGCATCCATAGAGAGATCACCAGTGTACTAAGTTGCTAATGCAGATGCACATTTAGATGCTGGTTCTCTTGAGGGTGAAATGGCAGTCATCTTTGCAAAGAAGAATGCTTATTTTATGTAGAATAGAACTGATTAGAAATTCAAAAATAATTATAAATAATTGCAACTTAATTTTTGAATGACAGATATCTTGAAAATCATTAGTTAATGAGACACAAAAAGACTGTTGGAAGTATCTTGTTTATCCCTCATCCTAATTGCCCCATTGCTGTTCAAAACAATAAAAAAAATAGAACCTTGCAGTGTTTATAAGTTAGATAGATCTTTGTTTAAAATTAAATCATTTAATTACTAGTTTGTTCTAGCACATGGCAAGTCTGATTTATTAAGTAAAGAAAGTTACAGTGATACATCAATGTTCTCATTATATGAGAACAACATATTTGGCATTGTGATTTAGGTGTCCTGCAAGACAAGAAGTAATTAATATGAGACTAATTACATACAAAACCAATACAGTCACTAATCCACCAGGCCTTCTGTTGGGCTTTTGGTTTAGACAGTGCACAAACCCAGCCCATCCTTGAGACAGTTACCATAGTTGTAAATGACACCCAGTGTGCAGCCTCTTCTGTTGCATTGTGCAGTGTCTGTGACTGAACCTCTGAAAGGGATGTGCCAAGGTCCAAAAGGCAAATTTCCATTGCATGTTTGCTTTTCATTTTACACAAGAAAGGCATAACACCAAATTTAACTTTTCTGTTAGTAGAGTTGTTATTGGGGGTTGGGGGGTGGTTTTGGCTTGGGCTTTTTTTGACACGTTTTTATTCTCAGGAAAACAAACTGAGGAGAGAACAGCTTGAGAAGAACCAAAAGAAGTTGCAGGCTGTCCGTGGGAATGAAATGAGTCCTCCCTGGAGGCCACCTGGCAAAGTCACATATTCTAGTAATTACTGAGCAGTTTATTGCCTTCCATAAGGACAGATAGTCTACAAAGTTCTGTAAATAGCCAGTCACTCTTGTTATCAGTTGCTTTTCACTGAAGCCATTATAGGTGTTACATTCTTTCTTTTTAGTTTATTTGATTCCTGCAGTTTAAATAAACCTGTTCATTTGCATTGCTTTAGAAAATGTAATAATTTTTCTATTTCCACACTTAAATTAGTTTTGCTAAATTCCATGTTATTTCACACCATTTTGGTGAAAATGTATATCCAGGATACATAAAGCTGGACTCTGCATTTTTTTTCACCCAATAAGTAGAAGAATGATTATTTTTAAGTTATTAAGCTGCACTCTTGAGGAGTAAATTCTTGAAGAAATGATATGAGGAGGCATTGGAGTACAGATGATGGGCAAGGAGATGTTGACTTTCTTGTGATGGTAGAAGACAAAAGGCTAAGGAGTATGGAAGGAGAATGTCATTTTCATACATTAATATACAAGATACAGAGAAAATATATGTTGTAGATAAGTGAGCACAGGGCTTTCATAAGCTCTGCATCTGGCTCTGGCTGTTCCTTCATGACAGGTCAGGCTTTTTTTCCAGCAGTAGTGGCATCGCAGTGACAGTATTGGCATCCAAAGAGAAAGAATCTACTGCCAGCAGAAACTTCCAGGAAGCTGAAAAGATGCCCAGCCAGAGCAGCTTCAGTGGCCCACATAAGTAAAATTGGAGACAGCAGCAGCAGAGATAAGGAACTGCAGCACTGGCTGAATGCAACAGAATTGCCAGTTCAAAGATGGCACACCTGGATTTTGTGAGACAATACTGTATTATTTCAGGCCTTTAGATTGGGGTGGTGGTGTGCATCATTGGTGCTCTGGGCTTTTAGCACTTGGAGCCTTAAATTTGGGTTAAGTCTGTTAAGAAAATCCAACTGTAATATCACAGGAGGATGAAATCTGTGGTGGGCACCAGAGCTTATTGAACAACAGACCTGGAGAGTCTGAGACAAGGCAGCCTCTGGGAAATGGATTTTCTGGATCTTTAGTTTTGCAGTGTCCAGCTAGAGGAAGCAAGGAGGGTCCCTATACTGACAGGCTGTACTTGAGGGATGCAAATGAAAAGTGTGGTAAAATTAGTGGCAGAGATAGAAAAGAGTTTGTCAGGTGCCTGTTCCTAACTGTATGCTGCATCTTTACTGTCTTTAAGCCTTTATGTAACTGGATAGAAGGTTTTGACAGAAGACAGAAGTGAGAAGATGTTGTTGACATCTTTCAGAGGAATGAGGAGTAGCTCACAAATTCACAACTTCTCAGTTAGGAAAAGATGCTGAAGTCTGTAGACAGGGGAAAACAGGTAACATGTTTAACTTTTATAATAAATATTGGATAGCTTTATCTAATGTTACATTGTAAACACTTGGACATGTTACAGCATGACACAAATGTCATAGAAGAATTAGAGATGAAAAATATAAACATGTACATTAATGTATAAGAATATACATATATCTGTACAGATCCTATATATATGTTTTTTGATGACAGGGGAAAAATATTTTGTATTTAATAAAGTATATTTTAGTATAATAGCCTCAATGCTTTTGTCATTAGGGTACAACTCTTTATTTAAAGCTTTAATACATGGAAATTAACTAGGCAATGTCTCTAAGTACAAGCTATTTTTTCATCATTGTTAATACTACAAGTAGATGGGGAGCTGTATCCCACTGAAGGCGAGCTACTGCAGCACTCCAGCTATGTCCTCCAGCTCCCTGACACTCTTGCTTGCTGACACACCAATGCAAATATTCATTACGGAACATAGTTTCTAAACAATAACCTAGAAGATGGTTAGTATCCCTAATTTTTTTCCAAAGCATTTAGTTTGGGCATTAAGTTGCTCAATTGGTGCACTAAAGGCACAGGCTGATGATAAATGATTTTCTGTTTCAAGTCTCTCATTCTGGGTAAGAGAAATTGTATGCTGTTTTCCATTGTATCTTTTCTTTCTTTTATATTCACAAAATATGAGATCATCTTACCTGGTCTGTATATCATGGACTGCTGTGTTTCACTTGGTTAACTGTGTGTTTAACTGAGTTATTTGACTCAAACTAACAGGGATAAACTTTTCTGGGCTGTGAACACTGATGGCAGCCTTGGCTGCCCATCAAACCTGGGCTTGCTCCAGGTTGTCCATCTCTTTCTGGCATTGAGTAGCCCAAAACTGGACATGATGCTCGAGATGAAGTCTCACCCTCAGCTGCAGTCTCCCACATGCCAAACGGGAACAATCCCTTCCATCAACCTGCTGAGCACACTCCTACTGATACAGCCTACAATGCCACTGGCATTCCCTGCTGTGAGAACCCATGGCTGGCTGATGCTCTGCTGCTTCTCCTCTGGCACCCCCGAGTACTTTCCCGCAAAGCTGCTTTTTGGCCACTGAGGCTCAGGCTGTACTGTTGGCATGAGATAATTTGGCCCCAGATGCAGGACTTACTTTGCCTTTCTTGACCTTAAAGGTTTCCACCCCCCCCGCTTCTGCTTCCTTGGAAACACCCTGCTTGGCTCCGTGGATTTAGTTGTGTCCAAGTAACTGTTCTTTCTCTTCAGTATCTGAGGCTAGACCTCATCAGTTAAAAAAAAAGGCAAAAAAGGACATTAAGCACCTCAGCTTTTTCCATGGCCTGTGTCACTAAGTCACCTGGCCCCTGAGGAGCAGGATCACATTTTTCTGCCACTGCCCATGTATTTCCAGAAGCCCCTTTTGTTGCCCTTTTTGCTACATGAGCTTTAATTCTTGCTGAGCTTTGTCTTCAGTAAATGCTTCCATGTTCACTCAAGTAGTGTCTTTATTCTACTCCATGGTGCAAGTACTCTGCACCACCTCTGTGCTTGCCTACTCTCTGAACTCCAGCAGGAGAACTGTTCCTGCATGCTGGCTGCCTGCCACACTTGCTTGACTCCCCACATGTCAGAATGGACTCTTCTGGTTCTTTGATGGGGATGTCAGTGAAGGTCACCTAACATTCCTGGGTCCCTTTGCTTCCCAGGGCAGCCTCCTGTGAGATCCTGCCAAACAAATCCCTGAATAAGCCATCGTCTTCCCTCCTCAAGGCAAAGGTGGTGGTTCTGTTTCCTTTGCTGCTTCTTACATGACTAAAAGTTTCATGTGCTCACTCAGGGCAGCCAGGTGATCATCAGCTTTCACAACCCAGACTAGTTCATCCCTGTAACCATCCATTAGCTAAGGTCAAGTCCCAAGCATCTCTTAGGGCATCAGCACTTATGCCTTCAGATTTCTACTGATCTGTTGGCTTTTAAAGAACAACTTCTAAGATTTTAATAACAGTTATTAGTTAGATTTTCCTCTAATGGATAATAAAGTAATTGCAAAATTCTTATCTGATTATTTCAGCCTGGGGCATGGAGAAGTCTGCTCTTACTAGCGGATTGCATTCAAGTAGTTGAGCTGTTTTCAACACAGCACATAATTTTAGCACCTACACTCAGAGGAAAAGTTCTACTAGAAGTCCTTAGTACTGCAAGGTATTTTTCTCTTTTACTGCTATTTCCGTTATGAATGCTCTTTCTCTGTGATGCTTTTATTTCTGGATAGCTTCAGACTAGAACAATTGAAAGTTTTTTCATATAAATTTTCATGTAAGGAAGCAGCAAGAACTCCCATTAGGTTAATAATTAATAAAATGTTAATAATTTTTCATGAATAGTAATACAAAATTAATATATATTCATGTTCATGAATATAAGCTGGACTGTCTGGTCCTTGATGATAGCAAACGATAGGAGGATAACATCAGTTATTTTCAGCATTTAACTTGTAATGCCCAGAGGGAGAACTGCTATTAACAATACCCTGGTTAACTTTTATTTTTCTTTGTACCTTCTAACACGTTGCAATACACTGAGCACTCATCCCCTTATGCTGCTTTCTAACCAGCTAAGGGAAAACTACAGGAAAAAAATTTAGAGAAAGAGAAAATATTTTAGCAGTCCTCTATTTCACTTTCTTGAAGAATCATCTGGAGAATCATTGCAAATAATAACACTTTGGGAAAAAAACTTTCTTAACTACCCTGAATTCCTCTATGCTTCTTAGAAGATCTAATACCGAAGTATAATGAGGATATGCAGAGGTGATTTAGCACTGAACCCAAATGCTGAATTGGTTCTTGGTTGAAATGGGAGCCAGAAAGATTTATGTTGCAAAAGATCAGCAGGCAAAATGAATACTAGTGAGAAAATAAAAGCAAACAGTATTGTGATTATTAAATTTATCATTTGTAGAAACACTAGTGGTTATGAACATGGTGCTGGATGCTGCACAAGTAAAATGTAAAGATGACTTGCCACAGAAGGCACCTGTCGGAGTTTGGATCTTG
>VZTZ01003526.1:13053-36246 GCA_013400955.1 Drymodes brunneopygia | reverse complement strand
TTCTACAGCAAGGTATGGAAATAAGTGGTTTTGCTTTCTCTAAATGATTTCCATTTTCTAAGAGTCTACAATAAAATTACAAGGTCTTTGAAATCTGCATTCTTTTAATTTTCTATTGAAGATAGAGCTGGGTTCAAGATTTTTAAGTTGCCTGAAGATCAACGATGTTGTTTAGGGACTTCATTTGTTTTACTGCACAGTTGTGCTTAACTGAAGTGCAATTCTGGTTTTGAAACTGAAGTGTGAGTTTTGTTCTCACAGAAAATGTACAAACTGGCCTTGGAGGAGTCGAAGAAGAAGGGCTACGATATGCGTTATGATGCCATTCCCATCCAGGCTGCCAAAGCCTCCAGGGAGATTGCCAGTGAGGTGAGCAGGCTTTGTTCTCATTTCTGTTTGGATTTGGTAATGGAAAATAATCATTGTTTGTTAATGTCATACTTCATAGAATAGATAATATTGAAATCAGTTTTCATAGTGATTCGTTTTAATGATTCCACTGCATTGCCTTTAGTGCATAGAAGGAACGCATAGCCAGTATTTTTATGATGAGGAGTATATCACTGTAGTAAATTATTATAATAATGTGAGGATTATTGATATGCTCCCTGCAGTATTTCCATTGATGTCCATTGATATTCAAGCAGGATGATCAAAAACGCGTATGAACCAATGGTAGAGTTTGTCAGGTTAATTTCTGATTCAAACAAAATTTCTGTTCAAGCATCATAATGAAATTCAAGATGTCTGAACACAAAACCAGGGATAAACTCTGCAATGACTATGACAAGTTTTGCTTCTGGCATGAGACAACATCACTTAGAGATGGAGATAACAGATTTTTATGCTGCTTGTTTTCTATAAAGTTTGATGCTTCAATTGTTTGTATTAATATCAAATCATATGATCTTAAAAAGTTTTTTAAAAGGTTTTTAAAGTAAATTAATATTTACAGTTTCATAGTAAAAGAATGTGAAATACCAAACTTGTTAAAATGTGACATTAAACGATTAGCAAATTGAAAGTGTGTTATAGTTATATAAAATGTCTGAGATAATTACATCTAATAAAAATGCTTTTTATGTGAATATTAATCCCAGCGTGGAAAGACCTACATCATATTTTCATCTTTACAAAACAATAACGAGTATGTTAAACTGTTAGAATTATTTATTATTTTGTCAATACACCAAGTCACTTTGACTATCTTCTGTCCACAGTACAAGTACAAGGAAGGATATCGGAAGCAGCTGGGCCACCACATCGGGGCCAGGAACATCGAGGACGACCCCAAGATGATGTGGTCAATGCACGTGGCCAAGATCCAGAGTGACAGGGAGTACAAGAAAGCCTTTGAGAAGACCAAGACCCACTTCAGCAGCCCCGTGGACATGCTGGGAATTGTGTTGGCCAAGAAGTGCCAGCAGCTGGTGAGCGACGCCGACTACCGGCACTACCTGCACCAGTGGATCTGCCTGCCCGACCAGAACGACGTCATCCACGCCAAGCAAGCCTACGACCTCCAGAGTGATGTGAGTTCTGTGGAATTTGATTTTCTCTGAGGAATGAGTTTATTTTACACAGTTGGATGAGGCCATCTTGTTCTGATATGGTAGAACCAACTTCTCGAGATTTATTTTTAAGTTTCACGGTTAACTGGCGCTCAGATCTCCTACAGGTTGCATTAACTAACTTATATTTAAATGAAATTCTGTAATTCCAGGATCTGAACTACTGATAATTTACCATTCTGTGAAAGTTGGATAATGGTTTCACCCTTAATGTACGTGAAATGCAGTGGGTTTTTTCTACCATTTTCTCTACAGTTTTGAATTTCTTTGAATGAAGGGCTGATAGGAAGGTTGTTTTCCTTTGGAACGAAGCACTGAGTAACATACATTATTATGGTTAAGATTATTTAGTTAAAATAACTTGTGTAATTTTTTCTTGTAACAGAACTGCTACAAATCTGACCTGGAATGGCTGCGGGGCATTGGTTGGGTCCCAATTGGTTCCTTGGAAGTTGAGAAAGCCAAGAGAGCAGGGGAGATCCTGAGTGACAAAATTTACCGCCAGCGTCCGGACACCATCAAGTTCACGAGTGTGACGGATTCCCTGGAGATGGTGCTGGCCAAGCAGAACGCAGACACCATGAACAAGGTGAGTCCTGGTGCCACTGGGTGACACATCAGAGGTCTCTGCCCCTCCCTGGAGACAGGACTGGGAATGAACTGAGCACAAGCAATGCTGCAGCTCAGACATGATCTATTTTCAATCAGTTTGCTCTTATTTTTTGAGTTATTCCACTCAAAACTCTTAGGCCAGATATTAGAAAACTCAAAGTTTTTGATATTCTGCATTTTACATTTAAATCTGTTCCTTGGCGTGTGTGTGCAGCGGGCACTAATAATGTTTGGGTTTATTCATTATTCTGAACAGTGTGGCAATTTCCTTAATGTTTTTAAACTTCCTCAGATAAATTCTCCTTTTGTTGATGTTGTTTCTACCAAATTAAAACACGGCTGTATATCCACCTTGTATTTCATAGTCTCATAGAATAGTTTGGGTTAGAAGGGACATTAAAGATAATTTTGTTCCAACCCCCTGCCATGGGAAGGGGCAATTTCCACTAGACCAGGTTCCTGTCACTTTAATTAATGTGTTTTCTATGATTACTGAGATATTGACCTGGTTTGGAATCCCACATGAATCTCTTCCTGTTTTCCTTCTTAGCGTTTGTACACTGAAGCGTGGAACAAAGACAAAACCACAATTCATGTCATGCCTGACACCCCAGAAATCCTGCTGGCCAAACAAAACCGAGTGAACTACAGTGAGGTGAGTGCAACTGAACAGCTGAGACAAAGTGTTTCTGATAAGCACGCTTTTGTCACCTTTGATTTTTTGTTAATGGTAAAATATTGTCAGGTTCTACAGTTTCGTAAATTGCCAGCTCCTGTGCTGAAGTTGGAGTTGTTCCAGGAACTGATCTCCTGGATATCTAATATTTTAAAATCTATTATCCACCATAAATGAGAAATCATTTCTATAGCAAGTTGTGGAAATAGGTAATTTAACTTTTTTAATGTTCCAGTCTTTGCCTTTCCTAAATGATTTCTGTTTATCCAAATATCTACAATAAAATTTCAAGGTCTTTGACATCTGCACTTTTTTTTCTTTTCTGGAAAACAGTATTTAAATTGTCTGAAGATCAACAATATTGTCTAGGCACTTCATTTGTTTTACTGCACAGTTGTGCTTAACTGAAGTGCAATTTTGAATTTTGTTTTATGAAACTAAACTGTGGGTTTTGTTCTCACAGAAAATGTACAAACTGGCCTTGGAGGAGTCGAAGAAGAAGGGCTACGATATGCGTTATGATGCCATTCCCATCCAGGCTGCCAAAGCCTCCAGGGAGATTGCCAGTGAGGTGAGCAGGCTTTGTTCTCATTTCTGTAAGGATTTGGAAATGGAAAAGAATCCGAATCTTTGTTCCATTGTTTGTTAGCATCATGTTTCAGAAAATAGATAATATTGAAATCTATTTTCATGGTGATTCTACCACATGCCTTTAGTGCACCAAAAGAATAGATAACCAGTATTTTTGCATGAGTTATGTGTCACAGTAACAAATAAATAGAATAACATGAAGATTATTTATAGGCCCCCATTGCCATCCATGGATGTTCAAATCAAAAAGGTGTAGGAGTCTATACTAGAGTTTGTCAAGTTAATTTCTGATTTGAAATAGGAAGTACTTTAAAATCTGTCCCCAAAAGAGATATGTAAGTAAATAAATTCTAAAAGTTTAAATGCTTGTCTTTTCTGGAGGGAAGACATAATTCTGTTTCAGTGTCACATTGAAATTCAAAACGTTGAAACACAAACCCTAGAAAACAGTTCTGCAATGACTGGAATGGGTTTTGCTTCTGGCATGAGTCAACATCACTAAGAGACAGAGGATAACCGATTTTTATGCTCCTTGTTATTCTGCCAGGAAATCTATTGAAATGCTTTGTGTTAAAAAAGGATAAAATATATTAATATATGTGTATTTTTTTTCCTGCAGTACAAGTACAAGGAAGGATATCGGAAGCAGCTGGGCCACCACATCGGGGCCAGGAACATCGAGGATGACCCCAAGATGATGTGGTCAATGCACGTGGCCAAGATCCAGAGTGACAGGGAGTACAAGAAAGCCTTTGAGAAGACCAAGACCCACTTCAGCAGCCCCGTGGACATGCTGGGAATTGTGTTGGCCAAGAAGTGCCAGGAGCTGGTCAGTGACATCGACTACCGGCACTACCTGCACCAGTGGATCTGCCTGCCTGACCAGAACGACGTCATCCACGCCAAGCAAGCTTACGACCTCCAGAGTGATGTGAGCACACCCTTACATTTCTAATACATAATTAAACACTCTGGGTCTTGCACAATCTAGTTTTTAAAATATGGATTATAAGCCTCTAGTTGCTTGCGTCAGATTTGTTGAAATGTTTTCGTTCTTTCGTGTCGCTCGGTCGGACACAAAACAATCAGGCAACTCAGGAGCTCAACCACCAAGGCTGGGCAGAGAGCACAAAGAGAGCCCCAGCCTCTCTTTATTCTTATATTTATACCTTTTTACAGACAGTTATGGATTGGACAAAGAGGTTACCGCCTCTGAAATTCCATAGGTGAGAAACACAGCCCATCACATTCTCCAGCCCAGAAAGAAGAATGAAAAACAACATCCAAAGTACAAAACAATCCTTGGCCGGTTATAGAAACATGGATTGTTTCCACAAAATCTGTGAGAACCTTTGCTACCAACTCTAAACACAGCACTCTAGAAAAATCAGGGTGACACTTTCATTCTTTCAATTCTTTCATCAAATTTATGTTTAATCCTGTTTTCAGTCCTTAAACTGGGGTATAATTTGTGTGTTAGTCTGGTATTTGCATTGTGCTCCAATATCTCTGTTATTTTTGTTATTTAATCATTATTTTACCTAATCTTCAAAAGTAACAATTGCTTTCTGAACCATACCCAGTTGCTCATATAGGATATGCTCATTTATATTATTTTTAATGTTTGATCACACTTGCACATATGTAACAAACTTTCAAATTCTTTCAGGCCGTTTACAAATCAGACCTGGAATGGCTGAGGGGCATTGGATGGGTTCCTATTGGTTCCTTGGAAGTTGAGAAAGCCAAGAAAGCTGGAGAAATCCTCAGTGACAGGAAGTATCGGCAGCCTGCAGACCAGATCAAATTTACCAGCGTGACCGACTCCTTGGCCATGGTCTTAGCCAAGCAAAATGCTGAGATCATGAACAAGGTGAGGGTGGTATTGGCAGTTAATACAACTTCTTCATGAGGTGAAAAATACAAAATGCAAGTAAAGGTAAAGACTTGTGGATTTAAGAGAAAATCAATGTCCAAATTCAGCCATTGTACAGGAAAGCTGTTTTCTCAGGGCTCAGTCTGAAGTGAGCAGTTGGTAAAAATCTCCAGAAAAAGTCCCTTAATTCACAGATTTTCCAAGAGTAAAACTGCATGATGAACAAGTTATGAGGAAATACCCAAAGTTCTCTGGATGTGAAACTTCTGCTACATATCTCAGATTTGGAGGGTGAAAGTTACTAAGCACCTCCTCATTTATAAGAAACATAACCCAACAACTTCTACAGAATAATTAACAGTTTTCCTCCTATGGCTGTTTGTCTACAATCTAAAATCAATCAATTGCTGCACCAGCTTAGCCTGAGAAATAATGAGGAGAGACAAAGTTTCCTTCTTGAGCCATTCAGAGAGAAGCTTTGCTGAGCCAGAGTATTTAGAGCTGGCTTGAGCTACCCATTGCAGTTTGTAAAATAATTGTAATTGTAAAATAATTTCATAAAGAACTGTTTGTGAAGGGCTGTTTTCCTCTCTCGTAGCGCCTGTACACAGAAGCCTGGGATGCAGACAAGAAGTCCATCCATGTCATGCCTGACACACCTGACATCCTCTTAGCAAAGGCCAACGCAGCCAACGTTAGCAAAGTAAGGACATTTAAACATTTACTAAACTAGTGGAAATTCAGAATTAAGTAAGCAATTCTTTAACCATAAACGTCTTTCAAAATATGCATTCAAACGACGTTGAGAGGCAATTATGAAATGTAGAAATCTCATCCTTCAGAATGTTGATAAGCAATTTTCTGTCTTCTTTTTGTGCAGAAACTTTATGTACAAGCCTGGGAAGAGGCCAAAAAGAAGGGTTATGACATGAGAGCTGATGCAATTCCAATCAAAACCGCCAAGGCATCAAGAGACATTGCGAGTGACGTACGTTCTTTCCTTTTCGTTTATTTTCAGTCACCTTGAAAACAAGAATACATATTTTTGTGATCAGCAACAATAGGAAATTATGGGACCTTCATCCCAGATTCTCTTTTTGTATTTCTAGTACAAGTACAAAGAAACCCACGAGAAGGAGAAAGGTCACTACATCGGGTGCCCCAGCGCCAAGGACGACCCCAAGCTGGCGCAGGCCGCGCGCGCCATGGCCCTGCAGAACGACCGCCTCTACAAGAAGGGCTACAATGATTCCAAGACCCAGATCCACATGCCTGTGGATGCCATGGCAGTTGTGGCAGCCAAAGAGTGCCAGAACCTGGTCAGTGACGTTGACTACAGGCAGTACCTGCACCAGTGGACCTGCCTGCCCGACCAGAACGACGTCATCCACGCACGGCAGGCCTACGACCTCCAGAGTGATGTGAGTGACAATAACAGTAGGAAAGTTTTAGGGCTGCTGTGTGAGGCTCTATTTGTTAGTGACTGGCAAATATAATTGCAAATGCATGTTCATGAGCCTGCAGTCAGTCCTGGTAAATTTATTTTATCCTTTCCAAAGGATTTCAGAAATATTTGGGGCAGTCCATAAGGAAGCCATGTTTTCTGGGTCTGCTCTAGAATGTTTGCTTGCAGACTACTTGCAGATGATGCCCTTGGTTTGAATGCATTGCCTTAAAAGCATCATTGTTTCTGTGCAAATCAGGGGTTCTGTGTCTAGAAAGGACCTTCTACACCACAGTGTCACTGGCTGCTTGTTGTGTAAAGAGTATGAGAAGAAGTTGGGGAAAGGCTTATCAAAAACCTTCCTGCACTTAGAGTTAAAACTACAGAATCCCAAAATGGTTTGGGTTGGAAAAGGTCATCTTACTCCAACCCCCTGCCATAGGCAGGGACACCTTCCACTAGACCTGGTTATTCAGAGCCTCAACCAGAGTGGTCTTGAACATCTCCAGGGATGGAGAGTCCACCAGCAGCTCTCTGGGCAAAAAGTTGTCTCTGCCATGCCAGTAACCCTTGGTTTGTTTCCAGAACGTGTACAAGTCTGACCTGGAATGGCTGCGAGGCATTGGCTGGCTCACAGAAGGGTCTGTGGACGTGGTGAAAGCCAAGAAAGCCCAGGAGCTCCTCAATGACCGCTTGTACCGCACGCGGCCGGAGCAGCTGAAGTTCACCAGCATCACTGACTCCCCAGACGTTGTCCTGGCCAAGACCAACGCCATGCAGCTCAGTGATGTAAGCCCACCTTCCCCTTCTGGGGTGGCATCTCTCTTCTTTCTGGTGGAGAGTAGAATTCCTATGGTGGGAATGACGAGTTGGGAAGTTTTGCAAATTGGAATTACCAGAGAATTCCTGTTGGTGTTTTTTTTCTCACCATGGTGAAATGCCATTGTTCTTCCTTTCTCCTCAGCGTCTGTATCGTGAGGCCTGGGATAAAGACAAGACCCAGATCTCCCTCCCTTCAGACACTCCTGTCATGCTGCAGTCCAAAGTCAACGCTCTCAACATCAGCAATGTAAGTGAAGAATATGAAATATTTGTGAAGTGTTAGAAAACGAAGGCTGGCAATTGTTCTTCCAGTTTTTGCTGTAAATGGTGGTGTACAAACCCACCTTCTAACGTGCTTGAAAACAGGAATTTACATCCAGAGGCCTTTTATCACCTCTCAGCCTATCAACAGGTTCTGTGCTGATAAACAAACTCCCAAGCTCAGTGTGCAATTCCACACAGCTCCTGCTCCCTTTGGCAAAACCTGCCAAATGCTTTCCATGGAGGAGTTGTTGGAGTCTACAGATATAGTGCTCTGCCTTCAGGAATATTTCTGCTGCCTCTCTGTGTTTTAATCTTGCATCTACCATAAGTCATGAGTTTTCTGTTAAGACACTGGCCAGGATCATTATTGTAACTCTGCCAGTTATAGGAGGCAAACAGGGCGCCCAGGGCTGGTCATTCCAAGCAAGCAGATATTTAGAGAAGGCATCTCACTGTGTTTAACGAAGGTGATTAATTTTCCTTGCAGAAACATTATCAGAAGGCCTGGGATGAGGCCAAGGCGAAAAGCTATGACCTAAGAGCTGATGCCATTCCCATCAAACAAGCCAAGGCCTCCAGAGACATTGCCAGTGAGGTACAGCCTTCTCCTCGTGTGGTCCTTGTGTCTCAGCAGAACTGGGCAAAGCTCAGGCTGACAGCCTGGGCAGCTAGAAGCCTTTTGTCTGAGGGTTGTCTCCAGGTGAGCAACACCTTTTGTTCTCTCTGCATTTCCAGTACAAGTACAAAGAAACCCACGAGAAGGAGAAAGGTCACTACATCGGGTGCCCCAGCGCCAAGGACGACCCCAAGCTGGCGCAGGCCGCGCGCGCCATGGCCCTGCAGAACGACCGCCTCTACAAGAAGGGCTACAATGATTCCAAGACCCAGATCCACATGCCTGTGGATGCCATGGCAGTTGTGGCAGCCAAGGAGTGCCAGAACCTGGTCAGTGACGTTGACTACAGGCAGTACCTGCACCAGTGGACCTGCCTGCCCGACCAGAACGACGTGATCCACGCACGGCAGGCCTATGACCTCCAGAGTGATGTGAGTGTCCACAGAGATGTGTAGTGCTGCTCTTATTATTTAATAGATTATGGTCTTCTGATTGTTCAATGCTATGCAGTCACAACAATATTATATATTTATTTTTCAATATATTATAATATATACTTAGACTGTTTTCTTCAGTTTTTGGTTACTGCTATTACCTGCTCTTTTACACTCTTAAAAAGCTCTGCTTTTACCTCTAAATTTTATAAAACTTTAGTTGATAATGTGTTGCATAATGCCTTTGGACAGGTGTGATTTGCAGAGGATGAAGGATTTGTGTCTCTTGCTTTGATGGGACTTGGGAATAACAGCTGTTTGCTGCCTTGGAATCAGGTGGCTTTTTTTTCTCCTGTTTCCTTGAGTCAAATTGGAAATTTATTTAATTGGAAGAGAAATTTATTTAATTGGAAGAGAACTCTGTGAGGTAGGCAGTGAGAGGTTTTATGTGGCTGATTGCAAAGCAGAAGGAGTCAGTGAAGATGATTTCCTGACCTGGCTTTGCTCCTTATCAGTCCCTCTTCCACTGTTTCAATTACAATCTTTGGAGATGAGGTTCCTGTTCCTGACTTTTTGCCAATTTTCCTGGTAGGCAGCTTGGGGTTTTTGTTAGGACTTGTAAATTGTTGAAATTTAGAGAAATAAGTATTTTGGAGGGGACAGGAGGACTCTTCTAGCCTCTTAATACTCATCAACTTTCATTTGTTTCCCCTTACAAGGTTTGGAATGTGTTATTTAAGAAATGAACTACTTAAAACCTTGTTGCCAGACTAAATTTTATTTATGACACTGAACATCTCCTGCATATAAAAAGGATTAACCTGACTCTGGCCAGGTTTATAAAACACAACCTGCTTTGCGTAGCTTCAAATCATGAAGACAATAATTCTAAACAATGTTTTCCTTTTGTGACCATCTCACCCAGGCTGTGTATAAGGCAGACCTGGAGTGGCTCCGTGGAATTGGCTGGCTGCCCAACGACTCTCCAGAAATTAAGAGGGTGAAGAATGCCCAGGATCTCCTGAGTGACAACGTGTATCGGACCCCCATCGACAGTGTGAAGTACACCAGTGTTGTGGATTCCCCAGATGTTGTTCTGGCCAAAGCCAACGCTGAACAGATCAGCATTGTATGTTCCAACCTCCTCCAAAGCTACTTCCACACTGGAAACTAAAGTTAAAGAGGAATCTCACTGCTAAAATGTAAAACTGATCAGTGGTGTTTGAAGTTTGTTAAGTTTAATGCTTCTCCAAACACTTTATTCTTTGGAGGTTTGATAATTCAGGAGAGATTTATGGGATTTTATGTTACTGATAGGTGAAATTCCGTAATTCTGATGATATTATAAAATGACTGTTTTAACAGCCAAAATACAAAGAAGCCTGGGAGAAGGACAAGACTATGATCCACATCATGCCAGACACACCTGAAATCACCCTAGCCAAGGCTAATGCTGTTAATTACAGCCAGGTATGTTTATCATTCTGTTTTCTCTAAAATAGCATGTGAATTATATAATTCTAAGATGTTGAATGTCTTTGAATCTCATTGAAGTCCATCCTCATACAGGGCTTGCAAGATTCCCTTCCCTCTACTGAATATCCTAAAAGTATTTAGCTATTATAAAATAAATGCTTGCATACAGCTATTTAAAAATCATTAATATCATGTACCACTGAGGGAATTTTTAATTGAAATGGATGAGAATCCAAGGTATATAAATATTTTCTACACTTTAACAAGCACCCTTCCATGCTTTATAAGCTGCACAACTGGTGTTGAATGTTTCAGAGGCAGCTGCATTTATGGTTAGGAGCAAGAGTGATGCTCAAAAAATTTCATGGTGTTTCAGCAAATGATGAATTTTCATTTCAAAAACGGCTGGAAGCTCTGTTTCTATAATGGCAGATGCCAGAGCATTCAGCAGGTGTGTGATGGTTTCTCTGTCTTTTCAGAAACAATACAAAGGAGCTTGGGATGAGCTGAAGATGAGCTACGACTTGAGAGCAGATGCAATTCCAATCAAGACAGCCAAGGCTTCTAGAGAGATTGCCAGTGATGTAAGTGCCAAAAGAGGCATCTCCCATGCTCCAAGAGCTCTTTCATGCTGGTTCTAATGGTGGCCTGTGCTCTTTCCCCCAGTACAAATACAAGCTGGAGCACGAGAAGCANCCCTGTGTTGCCTCTTCTGACTCTGCTTCAGCTGTAAAGAGTGGGAATCTTTCCCTGAATTCAGGGAACGCACCTTGCGCTTTTTTAAAGTTGCAAAATATAGGCCACTAGTAGATTGCCACGTTTGAGGGCTGATAAATTCAGATGTAGAGTCCATGTTGAAATTATGTTGGAATTCATTCTAGGCAAGCCTACAACCTCCAGAGCGATGTAAGTTCACCTGAAAACACCCCTTAACATAGCCCTGTGTTGCCTCTTCTGACTCTGCTTTAGCCCTAAGGAGTGGGAATCATTCCCTGAATTCAAGGAGCTCACCTTGCTCTTTGTTAGAGTTACAAAGTGTAGACCACTTACAAATTGCTATATTTGAAGGCTGATATATTCAGATGTAGAGTCCATGTTGAAATTACATTGGAATTCATTCCAGGCAAGCCTATGACCACCAGAGTGGTGCAAGTTCACCTGAAAACACCCCTTAACAAAGCCCTGTGTTGCCTCTTCTGACTCTGCTTCAGCTGTAAAGAGTGGGAATCTTTCCCTGAATTCAGGGAACGCACCTTACGCTTTTTTAAAGTTGCAAAATATAGGCCACTAGTAGATTGCCACGTTTGAGGGCTGATAAATTCAGATGTAGAGTCCATGTTGAAATTACGTTGGAATTCATTTTAGGCAAGGCTACAACCTCCAGAGCGATGTAAGTTCACCTGAAAACACCCCTTAACAAAGCCCTGTGTTGCCTCTTCTGACTCTGCTTTAGCCCTAAGGAGTGGGAATCATTCCCTGAATTCAAGGAGCTCACCTTGCTCTTTGTTAGAGTTACAAAGTGTAGACCACTTACAAATTGCTATATTTGAAGGCTGATATATTCAGATGTAGAGTCCATGTTGAAATTACATTGGAATTCATTCCAGGCAAGCCTATGACCACCAGAGTGGTGTAAGTTCACCTGAAAACACCCCTTAACAAAGCCCTGTGTTGCCTCTTCTGACTCTGCTTCAGCCCTAAGGAGTGGGAATCTTTCCCTGAATTCAGGGAGCTCACCTTTCTCTTTTTTAAAGTTGCAAAGTATAGGCCCCTAATAGATTGCCATGTTTGAGGACTGATAAATTCAGATATAGAGTCCATGTTGAAATTACGTTGGAATTCATTTTAGGCAAGGCTACGACCTCCAGAGTGATGTGAGTTCACCTGAAAACACCCCTTAACGTAGCCCTGTGTTGCCTCTTCTTGTTCTGCTGCTGCTCTAAGGAGTGGGAATCTTTCCCTGAATTCAGGGAGCTCACCTTGCTCTTTTTTAAAGTTGCAAAGTATAGACCACTTATGAATTGGCACGTTTGAGGGCTGATACATTCAGATGTAGAGCTCATGGTGAAATTATGTTGGAATTCACTCCAGGCAAGGCTACGACCTCCAGAGCGATGTGAATTCACCTGAAAACATCCTTTAACTTAGTCCTGTATTGCCTCTTCTTGTTCTGCTACTGCTTTAAGGAGTGGGAATCTTTCCCTGAATTCAGGGAGCTCACCTTACTCTTTTTTAAAGTTGCAAAGTATAGGCCCCTAATAGATTGCCATGTTTGAGGACTGATAAATTCAGATATAGAGTCCATGTTGAAATTACGTTGGAATTCATTTTAGGCAAGGCTACGACCTCCAGAGTGATGTGAGTTCACCTGAAAACACCCCTTAACGTAGCCCTGTGTTGCCTCTTNTACGACCTCCAGAGCGATGTGAATTCACCTGAAAACATCCTTTAACTTAGTCCTGTATTGCCTCTTCTTGTTCTGCTACTGCTTTAAGGAGTGGGAATCTTTCCCTGAATTCAGGGAGCTCACCTTGCTCTTTTTTAAAGTTGCAAAGTATAGACCACTTATGAATTGGCACGTTTGAGGGCTGATACATTCAGATGTAGAGCTCATGGTGAAATTATGTTGGAATTCACTCCAGGCAAGGCTACGACCTCCAGAGTGATGTGAACTCACCTGAAAACATCCTTTAACTTAGTCCTGTATTGCCTCTTCTTGTTCTGCTACTGCTTTAAGGAGTGGGAATCTTTCCCTGAATTCAGGGAGCTCACCTTGCTCTTTTTTAAAGTTGCAAAGTATAGACCACTTATGAATTGGCACGTTTGAGGGCTGATACATTCAGATGTAGAGCTCATGGTGAAATTATGTTGGAATTCACTCCAGGCAAGGCTACGACCTCCAGAGCGATGTGAATTCACCTGAAAACATCCTTTAACTTAGTCCTGTATTGCCTCTTCTTGTTCTGCTACTGCTTTAAGGAGTGGGAATCTTTCCCTGAATTCGGGGAGCTCACCTTGCTCTTTTTTAAAGTTGCTTTTTAAAGTTGTTTTTTAAAGTTTTAAAGCCTCTTCTGACTCTGCTTTAGCTTGCTCTCTTTTAAGAGTTACAAAGTATAGGCCACTTATGAATTGGCACATTTGAAGGGTGATAAATTCAGATGTAGAGCTCATGTTGAAATTACTGCTCCCCTTTTAACCCCTGGAAGTAAATGCTGTTATTTCTGAATCTTGCTGGATGCTACAAGGAAATGTAGCTAAAAGCATGGCCCCTGTTTTGTTTCCCCAGGCTGTTTACAAAGCTGATTTGGAATGGCTGCGAGGAATCGGGTGGTTGCCAAATGATTCCCTTGGAGTCAAGCATGTCAAATATGCTGGAGATCTCCTGAGTGAGGTAACCAAGGGTTTTTCAATCCTGAAATTTTCTTCTGGGGTATTTATCTCTCAAAGTATTTTAAATGGTTTAAACAATGAGGGTTTTTTTCAAATGAAAAATGCAACTGTAGCGTTTTCACAGCATTCATTGTGTATGGAGAGTTTTTTCTCCTTGTCTGGTGTATCTATTCAGAATTGCTGTATTAGGCATCAAATATTCCAGGATAATCTGCTCTTCTCTTCTCCTTTACAGAGGAAGTACCGCACAAAGGCTGAAACTCTCCCGTTCACTCCCGTGGCTGACAGGGTTGATTATGTCACAGCCAAGAACAGCACTGAGATCCTCAGTGATGTGAGTTTGCTCTCAGTGTCCGGGCTACATTTGACTTTTGTGATTCTGTATTTCATGTGCTTTGTCTAAAGGCCTTGCAAATTCAGGGCTCGGTTCGTTATTTCTTGTGCAAATTATGGTGTTTTCCCAGTTCTGTGGTGGTGCTACTACAAGGCAGTCATTTCTTTCTGTGCCCTAGGTTAAATACCACAAAGAATGGAATGAGGCCAAGACAAATTACACTCTCACAGATACACCACAGCTGGATATGGCCCGAGAGGCAGCCAGAATTCTGAATCAGGTACGTGGTCTCTCCTTGACAGCTACATTTTTAGGTATTTAGAAAACCTGTCTTATTGAGAACAACCTGAAGGGAGGATTTATGATCCTTATACTTCTGTGTAAATCACATATGTACAGTAATTGTTGTCATTGTAGGAGTGTTGAGTTCTTCATCACTTTTATTTCCCACAGAATCTATACAAGGAAAGCTGGGAGAAAGAGAAAGCCACTGGTTACCTCCTGCCCCCTGACACTGTGCAAATCTCTCATGCCAAGCACTCCAGTGATGTCCAGAGTGAGGTAATGACTTTTCTCATTAGGAAGACAAGGGCTTGGAAACCTGAAATGTTAAAGGCCTTGAAAATTCCCAAACTGACTATAAAAGCTTTCCATTTGGGGTAACATCCAGACTTTTCATGGCCTGTGAATTCCACTGTCCTCCAAACAATTCAGCCATCATTGTGATTAAGAATTTTGGAGATATCAGTGCTGAAAGGTCAGCTTGACCCTTCCATATTCACTCTCTCCAGAAACAGTCCTTTCAAAATCAACTGAGCTGGACTTCCATATTTATAAGTGTTACATAATTGAGGTGGTACTATGATTATATCATATGGCTCTGATTTTGCTTTTTGGCCTATCGTGGAGGCATCCTCCTTGAAAACCTGCAAGCCAGTACACACTTTACATTTTAAACATTTATCCATCATTTGCATAATGGATATTGAAATTATTACATGACTCTTATTTGGGATAAACATTTTGTCAAAACAGTGTGATGTAAATACCCTAAATAAGCATCCACACTTCAGACAGTCACAAATAATTTGTTGCCAAAATGAGACTAAATGTGCTTGTTAGAAAACATTTTCTAGCAAGTCTTTCCTCTCGTGTTAACAATACCTTTTACTAAAAATTGGGAGTATATTAGACTAGAAAATGCTGAATTTTGAAATGGAAGGCCTATACAAAATATTATTTGTAGTCAGATTTTAATCTGGTCTTGTACTGATAACCTAAGGCTGTGTTTGACAACTCCCTGTCTCATCTGCCCTTTGTGCTGACAAACCCAAAGCTGCTCTCAGGTTAAAACCAGAGTGGATTCAGCCTGTGCTGATTTTTCTCTGCATTTCTCCCCTCTGCCACCAGCTGAAATACAAAGCTGAGTACGTCAAGCAGAGAGGTCACTACGTGGGAGTTGCCAAGATGAGGGATGACCCCAAGCTGGTGTGGTACGAGCACGCGGGCGAGATCCAGAACGACCGCCTCTACAAATCCGACTACAACAAAACCAAGTCCAGGATCCACATGCCTGTGGATGCCATGGCAGTTGTGGCAGCCAAGGAGGGCCAGAACTTGGTCAGTGAAGTTGACTACAGGCAGCACCTGCACCAGTGGACCTGCCTGCCCGACCAGAATGACGTGATCCACGCACGGCAGGCCTACGACCTCCAGAGTGATGTGAGTGGTGGCACAGCCCTGAGAGGTCACTGCCACATGGTCTGGCCTAAGGATGTTGCCCACAGCACATAATCCATCCTGAATTCAATAATTTCTGTCCTTTTGCACTGTCTTTATGGTTTAGAACATTTACAAAGCTGACTTGGAGTGGCTGCGTGGCTGCGGTTGGATCCCTCTCGATTCAGTGGAGCATAAGAAAGTTAAGAATGCACAAGAGCTGATCAACAAGGTAAGAGGAAATATTTCAGCAGTTCCACTTCTTTGTCATTAGCACTTCTTTGTCATACATGGTGTTTAAGACATTGTTTCACCTCTTTGCAGAGAGCCTACACAAAAGAAGCCCTGGAGAACTTCTCCAAATACACCAGCGTGGTTGACACTCCTGACATCGTTTTGGCCAAGATGAACTCTGTCAATCAGAGTGATGTATGTACCTTTTATAAACTAAAAACTCATCTAGAAGAATTAGTAGATGATTTAATTGCTTTTGATAACTATACTAGTTTTAGCCTTCTGTATGTGTGTGTGCACCTCATTAATAACATTAATTTTCCTGGGGTAAACAAATTTAGTAAGAAGTGATATGAATGAACAACACAATATTGCTATCCAGATAATCTAACATTTTTCTGTAGAAGAATATGGCAAGTCCCTGACTTAGAATTTGCATAGATTTTTCTTACAGCAGTTGAAAACTGAGTCCTGTTCTTGATGAACAGTTTGTGGAGTTCCTGGTGTTGCTAAACTATTTGCTGAGCAGTTTCTCAAATTTTTTGAGAATACCACGTGAGTTTTGAGGTGACACAGTGACATTTGCCTGTGTATAACAGTGCCTAGAATGTCCTACACAACATTATTACACAATAACATAAGAGAAAATTAATGTCCACTATTAATAAATGGACCAATGGGAATAATGTATGTCTCCTGTGGGATTAACACTTGTTAATTGTGATTTTTTTTCTTTTGTAGCTCAAATACAAAGAAACCTTTAACCAGGAGAAAGGCCAGTACATTGGCTCTGATGATACTCCTGCCCTGCACCACGCCAAAGACATGGCCTTGCTCCAGAGTGAGGTGAGAGCCCAGAAACACCAACCTGAGCACTGATTTCTTTGCTTTGAAAGCAACAGAATGTGGGGTGGACTGGAGGAACTGTTCTGCTCTCAGTAGTGGCACTGGGGAAGTTATTTCATCCCTTTTTCCTTCGGTGTTTCCCATTTGGGATCATTGGAACCAGGATAATTTCTTTCCTTATTGAAGTGATCTTAAGGCACAGCTGGGTGGTGCTTGGAAGTCACAACAGTGTGACAAAACCCAATCTAATTCCATCCAATAATGTCTTCTGAGACTACTGATACATTTTACATTTACTTTCTTTATAAGAAAGGAAAACTGTAGATGATTTACATTTACATTTGAATAGTCTCGCTGATTTTAATGAGAAACCTCTATTTTTTTAAAATATAAATGATTACTCATTCATAAGAGTAAGCACTTCATAATTTAGTCTGAAGATGAATATATTTAATATTTAACAAAATAAGTATTGGGAAAGTGCCACTGACAGTCAATATTTCTATAATCAACACCAGTATTACTTGAGGACTTTTCACAGTTTTGATCATCTGTAAAATTATCAATCTCAAATCTATACTGCACTTTAAACCAGAGTTCATATCTGTATTTTAGATATTTTTATTGCTCTTCTGCTATAAATACAGTGAAGAAAGCAGAAATCAGCTCAAATTTGTTCTCAGGTAGCTTCCTGAAGTGAACACTTGTCCTGTTTCCCTTCACACTGAACGACTGCCCAAAATGAACATTCTCCTTTTAATTTCTTGGGAACCACTCTGTAAAAATATTCTGCGTTCCATGTCATCTCCCAAGTGTGTAAAATTGATTTTTTCATCAAAACCTGTGCTTTTTTTTTTGTCCAGAAACATTACAAGAAGGCTTGGGAGCTGAGCAAGCCCATTGGATACACTCTGGATGAGAAATACGTTCCACTGGTGGGAGCCAAACACGCAAACTACATCAACAGCGAGGTCAGCAAGGATTCCCCATCCTTTCCCTTTTTTCCCCCCAAAATGTTGCTGGAATGAATGTTTAAAATTTCTACATTGAATATTTTTCAGCTTAAATACAAGGAAATATATGAGAAGCTGAAAGGCCATTACCTGGCTGGGAAGGACATTGGTGATTTCCCCAGTGTCATTCACTCCCTGGAATTCCAGAAAATGAGGAGCGCGGTAAGGAACGAACAAATCTGACTGGAATATTTTCTATTTGCTTTATTTCACCTTTGATTTCACTGATGAAATTCACCATTTCATTACTTGAACATATTTATTTCATTATTTAAACATAAATAATGCAAATCTTGATAGAGCTGTAGAATCACAGGATCGTTAAGGTTGGAAAAGACTTCCAAGATCAAGCCCAACCCTAACATAAACCCACAATAATGTCAGTAAAAATTATTTCAGCATCCTCATGTTTTCCAAATGCTTATTTTATATGTGGGTTGAGTAATGGAATTTCAAATTATTTAGGAGATTGAGAAGGGATTTGTTTAGCTATAAGGATAAGGAAAAAAACCCCATTTTTCTGTTTCAGTCTAAGAATCTGAGCAGTAAAAATTAACCACGTGGGATTCATTTCCTTTACAAATAAAAGTGTAGATTTTGAGTTGAAATTGGAATTTAAGAACTGGAAAAGTAAATGCAAATTTGGTGTGTGGCTGTTACCAGCACTGCACATACAGCATGTAATGCAGGGCATAAAATCAGTGTGATCCCAAATATTCTGTCTTTAATTAGATGAAAACCATGTTTGGAATATGAGTTTTTTAATCCTGAAGACTTGTTAGTTTTGTCACCAGCTGTTAAAACTGCAAGTGAAGGTAATGCTTGTCCTTCTAGAACCTCATCAGAAAAAATGGTGATTAATATCAAAATTAAGATTTCATCCTGTTAAATCCCATGGGAATTTAGCTAGCAGATCCAGGAAACATAACTCAGATTATGCTGTCACCTTTTAGTCCAAAATCCAAAGTTATACAGAAAATCACTCTGATTTCCTCTCACCTTTTTTCCCAATCCTTGCTTTTCAGCTGGCCTACAGAAAGAATTATGAAGACACCAAGAAAAATGTCCATATTCCCACTGACATGATGAACCACGTGCTGGCCAAGAAGTGCCAGTACATCCTCAGTGATCTGGAATACAGGACCTACTTCCATCAGTGGAATTGTTCCCCTGAAGAAAATGATGTTATCCACGCCAGGAAAGCCCAGGAGATTCTGAGTGATGTATGTTTATCATTTATTTAGAGCCACAGAATGGGCTGGGTTGGAAGGAACCCCTCAAAATCATCCAGTCCAACTCCTGGCCCTGCCCAGGACACCCCAAAAATCCCACCACAAACCTGAGAGTGTTGTCCAAACCCTTCTAGAACTTATGTGAACTTCCTGAATTATTTGTTTGACATTCTAGCAGCCTTTCCCATCATTTTTCCAAGTTACTTAAATACAAAATACTTTCAAATATCTACCATAATATTTAAATATTAAATTAATAACCATGGCTTTGGATTCTTAATACCAATCACTGCAGTGATCCTTGTCTGTTATAATTGGGAATGCTGGGATTAGCACAGGGGCCAGGACAGCATCCAGAGTCCTTCTGGATCCAGTGGCTCTGGGAAAGAATTCCCCTTGTTTGTTGGAATTGTCAGCCCCCAGCTGAGAGAATGGTGCTCAAGTTCTGCAGTCTGGGGTGCCTCAGCTTGGGCCAGCCAACCTTCCCCATAAAATCTGAGGGTGTGTTAATTACCTGGTTTATTAACATGGCGAATTCCTTGGTTTAATTGGCAGAAGGCAAATTTCTCCCTGATTTAATGTTCTGTTCACTTCCATGCAGTCTGTGTACAAAGATGACTTAAATTGGCTGAAGGGAATTGGATGTTATGTCTGGGACACCCCACAAATCATACAGGCTAAGAAATCCTATGACCTCCAGAGCCAGGTAAGTTTTCCTTAAATAAATTTGTTTTTTATTTTTTTTTTCTTCCATTTGTGTTTCCATTTAGATTGACATGTCCTAGTCCAGAGCAGAATGAAGTCATTCCTGCTACATCAGAAATATTTTGTTGAAACTGTGATAATGCAGTCTTTGAGTTGCTTCTGTAGAGACCTCACTTGTGTTATCAGAGGAGGAGAAAACTCAGGAGAATGGAGAGACAACTGTGGTTTTTAATTTCATTATTCCTTAGTTTATACTGGCTGTATATTAAATATTTCTATTTTCTGACCTGTCACTTTTAGAGTTGCTCTGAACCGAGCTGCAATCCTCAATTTCAGTTGTCCAGATGTGATTTCCAGGGAAGCTGGCAGGTGATTTCCAGGTGGTTTTCAGCACTAAAGAGTGCTTTGTTGGTTTTGTTTTCTTAGATAAAGTACACCTCTGCAGGGAAGGACAACTTCCAGAACTTCAGTGTGGTTACAGACACCCCTGTCTATGTGACTGCTCTGCAAAGTGCTGCCAATGCCAGTGAGGTGAATCCCCACCTTTTCTGCTCAGAATTTCCCTTCTGAGCATGGGAACAGTTCACTAAACCCAGCTTTCATCTCCCAGGTGAAATACAAGGAGGAATTCCACAAAACTAAGGACAAGTACACGACTGTGACTGAAACAGTGGATTCAGAAAGAGTTCAGAATTTGAAGCATCTCTATAGTGATGTGAGTATTTCTACACTTTTTTTTTTTCTCTTCAGGACCTTTAATGTGGGATTTTTATTTTATTTTACTTTGTGTTCCCTCTGTTTGAAGATAATCATCCAAACAAGGAGTTTATCAAAGCTTAGGGGACATGCTGTATTTCAGGCAAGGGCTGTATTTTCCAACTGTAATGCCAATCTTGGCAAAACACTTGGATTAATAAATGGATTGATTCCCTGAATAAAATTACACCTGAACAAAATTAAAACCTCGTGTGCGAGCAGACATAAATAGTTAGAAAGCATTTTTATCACCCTTTATGTTCACTTGATATTGAGTATTTCGTAATATCTTGTTTACAATATTTTACTATGTGGTGTCTAAATAAAAGGGAAAGGGCTTCTGATTTCTGTTGATTGTTGGTTATTATTTAGGAGAATAATTTTTCCACTCACACAAACTTTCTATTTCCCCACAGAATCTCTACAAGAAGGCCTGGGACAAAGTGAAGGCCACCAGCTACGCCCTGCCCTCGGATTCTGTAGCCCTGGCACGAGCCAAAGAACTGAAGCACAATGCAAGCATTGTAAGTGAATTAAATTCTTTATTTTTTTAAATCAGATCAGCAATTCTAACAATTAAATCCTTCATTCCCTGCATTGACTATAGACATAAATGTTTTTTAAACTTTAATTTACCTTCCCTTTTTAATTGAGATGTAATATGTATCTGTAGATAATCAGTTTTAATTATTTGGGGAACAGTCCTTTGTGGCTTCTTGTTGTGGGAAAAAAAAGTCAATTTTTGTAGTAATCCAAAAAGAAAATGTTAGGGTTTTTCTACTCTAAATTTCATGAGCATCCAGATCAGAAAAGCACCAAAAATCTTTAAATAATGCTTTACTAAGTATAGAAAACATCTTATGCTTTACTGAACTTGGAATTAAGAGAGACCACTCCACAGACCTCTTTAAATGGAAGAGCTGGAACAATCAATAAGTGCCTTACTCTACATCTATTTATTTTCAGAATCCTCTAATCAGTTGTTATTTCACAACCTGATTGTTATGATTTGCTTTCTTTGCCATTTAAGACAAAACAGAAAACCAAAATCCTGCTTCAAAGCCTTTCTCTACTTGTTGAACTCAACGATTTGCTTAGCGATGATGAATTTTGTTCCAAAACCACAATTAATTCATTGGAGTCTATTAATTATTGCATTTTTTTTCCTTCTGCTCAGGTCAAATACCGTGAGGAATACGACAAGTTCAAAGCCCTGTACACCCTCCCCAGAGGGGTTGAGGATGATCCCAACACGGAAAGGTGCCTCAGAGTTGGGAAGCTCAACATTGATGTAAGTGTTGGGTTTGGATAAATGTTTTCCTGATAAAACCATGCAGCCACTCAAGGAATCCACATGCCTTGATCCAGACATCCAACACTGCCATGTGCATTTGGCAGGGTTCAGTATTTGCTGAATTCTAGAATTCAAACGTAAATTTAAGTTTTAACTCAATGACTGCGTTGCCTGCGTGGCCAAACCTTTAGTGTAACCTGGGTAAAATCATCATCTGCCTCCTTTTAACCCATCAGCACAATGAAAATTGCTAGAAATGTTAGAAATCACGTTTTACCTCCCTTGCTGATCTTCTGCCAATTGTTTTTAGAGCAGGCCAGATGCAAATTTTAGTCACGGCCAAAGCAATCACTCTCCCCACTGATGTGCCCCAAAAACAGCAAAGATTTCCCCCAAATTTACCACCAATTTCTGCTTGAACTCCACAGCGCCTGTACAAAGAAGCCTATGAGAAGACCAAAGCCAAGGTGCACATAGTCCCAGACATGGTGGACATCATCTCAGCCAAGGATGCCCAGAAGAAGATCAGCGAGGTCGATTACCGCACGCGGCTCCACGAGTGGATCTGCCTGCCAGACCTGCAGGTCAACACCCACGTGCGAAGCGTCACCGACCAAATCAGTGATGTAAGTCCCCAAATCTCCTCTTCCTGGCTCACTTTTGGGATCACTCCTTCATTTGTTCTCTGTTGGAGGAAATGATTCAGCAAACTTCCGCTGGAGCGCTCGGAAGTCGCCGTTTGACTCCGTTTTTGTAACACTTGGCAATAAATGTGTCCTTGAGATGGGGTTTTTTTGAATAGAATCAGAAAATCCCAGAATGGTTTGGGTTGGAAAGGACCTTAAAGCTCATCCCTGCCATGAGACACCTTCCACTATCCCAGGTTGCTCCAAGCCCCATCCAACCCAGCCTTGGAGCAGAGGTGGAGAGGCCACAACCTCTCTGTGTAATAATTCCAATCATTTCAGAGTTGTCAGTGTAGGCATTTGGGTCATGACATTGCAGTTCTACCCATGCAGCCATCCCTGTCTGTGAGTTGTCCTTTATTTGGTTGCATGAGGTGTGGAAACTTTGGAAGTCTGAGAAAATCCTGGGTGTTCAAAGCTTCTACACACTTGCCCTGTGTAGGTCAGCCCAGGAGTAGAATCTGGCAGTGCCCAGCAGGATTTGGAGCAGTTTTTGAAAAAAATCCTTGGATTTTTAATCTATTGGCCTAATTGAAGCAAATTGAACAAAAATTATTTAAATTCCAAAAGGAATTATTCTGATTTTCTAAAAAAAAAAAAAA
>VZTZ01003526.1:0-12985 GCA_013400955.1 Drymodes brunneopygia | reverse complement strand
TGTATTTCAGAGTCATTTAGAAATAAGGGATTAGATCCTGCTGGAATTCTTACAGGCTCCTCCTCTGCTTCTTTAGGTGATCTACAAGGATGATCTGAACTGGCTGAAAGGCATTGGCTGCTTTGTGTGGGATACCCCTGAAATCCTCCATGCCAAGCAAGCCTACGACCTCCGCAGTGATGTGAGTGGACAACTCTGCCTTTGCTGCTCCTTTTTCACTCCACTGCTCCTTTATTCCACTCCAGGTGGAGTCTGGAAAATGTTATTTATCCTTCTTGACTGAAGGGTTCATTAAATAACCAGCCATGGTTTCTACATGCTTTCTGTTTCAATGCTGGTTCGCTGATAAAAGAGCTCAGTGATGAAATAAATAATAATTATAGTAAATATGATAATATAATAAATTAAGAATGACTAGCATTAGTAATTAGAGCTCTTGCTTTCTCTCTGCAGATTAAGTACAAAGCTAAGGCAGAAAAAATGAAGCAAGACTTCACTGTGGTCACAGACACTCCTGTCTATGTCCAGAATGTGATCAGTGCCTTGAATTTAAGTGAAGTAAGTGTTTGTCTCACCTTCCAGCCAATATTCCAAATGCTGTTACCTCACCAGCTTTAGAAATGGGACTTTTAATATGTTTTTAATAATTTAATTTTATTCACTGTTGGTTAGGTACACCTCATTGTAGACACAATCGCTAAAACCATTGATTACCTGAAGCCAAAAAACTTCAATGCAGTTTTTAAGGAGCAAATCCCATGGAATACAAACAAAACATGACAATTATGGCTTTTTGTCTCTCCCAGGCTGTCTATCGTGGTGATTACAAGCAGAATGTCCAAGGCAAGATGATCCCCACTGATAAAACAGTGGATTTGGAGCGGGCATATAATGCAAACAAAATACAGAGTGAGGTGAGTGCCAAACTCTGGGCTTCACAGAGTTCCTGATCCTGAAAACCCAAATTGTCTGGTTTTACTTTTCAGGTGAAGCTGCGTGTCACTGCTCTGAAATGAAAGTGGGGAAATACCTTAATTTAAGCTACAAAAATGCATTTTAATGCAGACATGGGGGAAACCTTTAACCAGCTGAGACTGAGATATAAATATCCTCATTCAAGCTATAAAAATGCATTTTAATGCAGACATGGGGGAAATCTTTAACCAGTTGAAATTGAGATATAAATATCCTCATTTAAGCTATAAAATGCATTTTAATGGAGATATGGGGGAAACCTTTAACCAGTTGAAATTGAGATATAAATATCCTCATTTAAGCTATAAAAATGCATTTTAATGCAGACATGGGGGAAACCTTTAACCAGCTGAGACTGAGATACAAATAACCTCATTTAAGCTATAAAAATGCATTTTAACGCAGACATGGGAGAAATTTTTAACCAGTTGGGATCAAGATATTTCCAAGATTGAGGGATTTTCCCCTCAAATACTGCACAGAGTTGTACAAAGTGTTTTTCTCTCTCTCTCCTCCTGCAGAATTTGTATCGTTGGGCTGGTGTGAATGCTCTGCCCACTGGGTACAGCCTTCCCACGGACACCCCGAATTTCCAGCATGCCAAGCACGTGCAGCAGATTGGCAGTGATGTAAGTCAGGGTCTGAATCCTTCTGCACCATGGGAATAATCAGAAATTCCTGATAAGGGACTCTCAGCTTGGGCCTTTGCTGTCAAAATATCCATTTCCTCAGCAACATGCAAATAGCTCAATAGATTCCAGAGGAATTGGATATATTATTAATTTTGGGCAATATGGTAAAGGGAGAAATAATTATGATGTGAAGGGTATTTAACTCTGATACAGCTACATCTCGCTTGTTTATCTCTAAAAATCTGGTTTTTTTATAGAGCATAAATTTCAGAACTGCAGCATAGCCAGAATCATAATTAAATTTAGTTTCTGTGTGGTTTTTGTGCTATACTATAGCTGAAATTTCGTTTCTGAAATTTAGTTTATACTGTAGCTGAAATTCAGTTTCTGTGTGTTTTTTGTGCTATACTGTAGCTGAAATTTCGTTGCTGAAATTTAGTTTATCCTATAGCTGAAATTTAGTTTCTATGTGTTTTTGTACCTCTTACAGCTGAAATATAAAGAGGCCTATGAACACATGAAAGCCAAGGGCTACACTCTGGGACCTAAAGATGTTGGCTTTGAAACTGTGAGGAAAGTCAATCAAGTCATTAATGAGGTACAGTAAATATATGTATTTACTTCCAGTTGTGTTTGCAGTGCCCTAAATATCCATAATGAGAATACATTGACAGGCAAGTTGTAGAATCCCCTGAGGCTTTTAAGAACAAAAATTTATTTAGAGAAGCATCCATCAAGAATGGTGAGGGATCATTGATCCAGGCTAAAACTGTTACCATAATATAAAACTGCAGCCTAATTTTATTAGCTGTGGTTAAAGTTGAATAGAAATTATTGCATCTGTATAAAATTGGGTGGCAATAGGCTAAGGTTTCATGTATATTTACTCACTTCTTTGATGATTGGTTTTAGTAGGATGGAAATGATATATTTGTATTTACATATGTTTAGGATTAGAGCCTGAATTTATTAAAAAACAATTAACGGAAAATCTTCGCCTGGGCGGAAAACAGTTTTAGTGCAGGAATTTCTTATGCTGTGCTGATCTTCTTTGCCAGTTTGAGGTTTTACAACGATTTAAGCTGTGCTAAAGTGCAGAATGTTGTCTCTTGTGACAGAGGCTGTACAGGGCAACCTACCACAAGAACAAGGACAAGATTCACACCACGCCCGACACGCCCGAAATCCGCCAAGTCCGAGCCACCCAGGAGGCCGTCAGTGATGTAGGTGCCCTCCTAACAGAACAACAGAATAAACTGAGATTATTCCCTGACCAAATAATGAAATGCTGGCTTTTTTTTCCTCTCTTTTCAGCTGATCTACAAGTCAGATTTCTTCAAGCTGCAGGGCCACCTGATCTCCCTGCCCTACACCCCTCACGTGCTGCACTGCCGCTACGTTGGGGACATCACCAGTGATGTAAGCAGCTGCTGCTCACACCCCTGCTGTGGCAAAAACAGCAGCTCCAAAACTTCTGCACTGGCACTGGGGTTGGGTTTCCCTCACTTCCTTTCTGTTCTGTAACAGAAAAATGCTTTCTCACTGTGTTTAGGGACTGATTATTGAAATTACCCCCAAAAAATTGATGGCTGATTTCGATTTCTCTCTGTAGAATAAATACAAAGAGGACCTGAGGTGGCTGAAGGGCTTGGGTTGTTTCCTGTATGACACCCCTGACATGGTCCGTGCCCGCGAGCTCCGGAAGCTCTGGGTAAGAATTTTCCTCTGGGAATTGCTTGTGACAACAGTGGATTTATTTCTGTGCATGCAGAAAGTGAAACACGTGAAAATGAGCCAAGAATGAGGGGATTTTGTGCCATGCAGCCAATTTGTTGTTTCAAAGCACCATTGGGTTGCATTGTGAAATTCCCTTTATTAATTCTGCTTTTCCTTTCCAGTCTAATTACATCTACACAAGCAGTGCCAAGAAAATGTGGCCTAAAGTCCAGGTGGTGCTGGATACTCCTGGATACAGAGCAGTGCAGGAGCTAAAGACCCACCTGAGTGAGGTAAATTCTGTTATTTCTGCCCAATTTTGTAGCTGTAATTAACCCCCCCTGTGTTTTTTAATGAAACACATGAGATGTTATAATTGCAAAGCTGTGATTGTGCAGCTTCTAAATAACAGCAGAAGAAATAATTCCTGGACCTGACTTTTTTTTCCAGCTGGTTTACAGAGCTGCAGGCAATGAGCTGAAGACTAAATACACTTCCATCCTTGACACACCTGACCTGATAAGAGCCAAGACAGGACAAAAAATACAGAGCCAGGTGAAAAGTTTCTCCTGATATAAAAATCAATCAGGGGATTGATTTTTAATATAATATTAAAGTACAGCAAAACTTTCCAGGCAGTCTCAAAGCAATGGGGAATTCTTAGAGAAATGGGTGGTTATGTTTATATTGTAAATTTACAGCTGCTTTTCAGAGACATAAATTAGGATTTAGTTGAAGTGTGTCTTTTTGTGATTATTTCCTTCTTGCTGCAGTACTTGTACGTGGAACTTGCCACAAAGGAGAGACCCCACCATCATGCTGATGGTCAGACTCAGGCCTTTACCCATGCCAGGAATGTCAAGGACATGATCAGTGAGGTAAAGTCTTGATTTTTTAATGTGTTACTACTCTGCTGAGCTCTTTAGAAGTTTTATTTCTAATTTTAGTGATAATTTCAAGCCTCAAATCTGTTTAGCCTTCTTTTTTTTTTCCCTCTCTCTTTTACTTAAATTCCACATTTCCTCTGTAAGTTCTGGTGAAATAAAACATTCTGAAAACATGTTTTAGTGTTTTATAAGATAACCTTTTTTGCAGATTGGCAAATGCTTCTAAAATTGAAATAATGACTCTTCCCTTTTGCTTGCCTGTCTTAGAAAAAGTACAAAACCCAGTATGAGAAGATGAAGGACAAATACACCCCTGTCCCTGACACCCCAGTGCTGATCAGAGCCAAGAGAGCCTACCTGAATGCCAGTGATGTGAGTACTCCAGGAACACCCCTCTGCTGCTTCTCCTGGGGTTCTTTGTGGAAAAAAAAACAAGAAAAAGATCAGTGAGGAACAAATTTGCAAAGCACAGAAATATCTCAGTGTGGGTCATGAGCATTTGCATGCCCATTTCCATTTGAAATTAGGAACATTATTGAGTTTTGGTTTGATTCCACTGCAATGCCTTTTTTTTCCCCCCCAATTATTATAATTCATTTTTATTTCCCCTTGCACTGAAGTGTGGTCTTACAACAAAGTAAAAACAGATTTAGAATAATTTACTTACACATCAAGTCTCCAGCTGGAGCAGACTGAAGTGATTGATGTTGGAGCCAGGATAGGATAACTTTTATCAGCTTTTTCATCTCAGTTTTGTGTTAGAAATAAACTGCCCTGTCACTGAGGATGGGTTCATTTTTTTAATCCAGAAGTGGATTAGGGAGAAAAATCTCCTGAGCTGCTGCACAGGAGGTTGTTATGGTGAAATGGATTTTTTTCTTCAAGCGTGGAATGGTTATTTTTGATTTAAGGCAATTTAAAATTGCTCATTTATGAGAGCTTTTCCATATATTTCAGAACCAGCAGGATGTGAAAGGACATGTGCAGGGCTGGTGTTTTGTTCTAGGGTTTATTTAGTCTTACTACTCTAAAAGTGATTTTTAAACACTTCAAAGGAACATCCCAGCTCTTCTGCTCATGGGAATTTCTCCTCAGGAAAGTTTTTCTCCCCAGATTGAGATGATCTTCCTGCTTTCCACTAGATGAGGACAGGAAAGAAGGGATAAGTAGTTTTTTTATACCAAAAGTGGTACCTGTGTTATTCTGGAGAGCAGTGCTGTGATACAGGGATGTTTTTCTTCAATTTGAAAGTGAATTGGGTGAAATTCTCTCTATTTTTCATCACAAATCTCAGTGAAATTGCAACTGACTGTGGGCAATTGCAGCCTCTCAAAATTCCTCAGGGCTTACACTGGGATGTCAGACAGCAAAATATCCCTGGATATCATCCCTGTACTGCTGGACATGAAAGAAATACGAACACTTTTTAGTAAATTAGGACTATTTAGGTAGGACTGAAAAAGAGGCCTGTTTTTTTTATTATTTATTTATATATTTTTAAGACAATCATGGATTGGTCAATGAGGTTACTACTTCTATAATTTCACAGGTTAGTGACATAGTTTATCATCTTTCTCCACCTTAGGAGAAAGGAATGAAAAACAATTTAGAAGTTTAAAACAATCTAGGCCAGTTACAAAAACAAGGATTATATTTATAGAAAATGCATGAGAACTTCTACTACAGAAGCAAAAACATAGAACACTGCAAAAATCAGGGTGACACCTGAGAAGTGGGGAATTCAGCTGGAAACAATTCCTGGCCCATTAATCCCTTCTTTTGTGGGTTATTTTCCCTCCCAGCTGCGCTACAAAGAAACCTTTGAGAACACCAAGGGCAAATACCACACAGTGAAGGATGCTCTGGACATTGTCTACCACAGGAAGGTCACTGATGACATCAGCAGTGTATGTACAACATTTTCATTCCTAATTAGTGCTTGGCTAAAACTGGCCATTTGTCCTTTTGTTCCATTTAATTGTGCCAAATAATTAGGAAATTATTTGTGTTATTAGTGTTGATTTCTTCCTTTCTCTGGAATATCGATTGATGTTGATGTTACAAGTTCATCTTGTTTCCACTCTTTTAGTTCTGATGTTTCAAAAAAGAGGGGAATTTTGAGTGTTCTCTTCAGTTGTTTTACTTAATTCTTCCATTTTATCCACAGATCAAATATAAGGAAAATTACATGAACCAGCTGGGAATCTGGAGATCCATCCCAGACCGGCCCGAGCACTTCCACCACCGCCTGGTCACCGATGCCATCAGTGATGTGAGTTCACACAGATCAAAATCAAAATGATTTCCAAAATGAACCCAAACCTTCTTTCTCAACAAAAGGAAAGGAGGTGAAATTTTTCCCTGATTTACAACTTGCCCTGGCAGATCTGGGAGCTGACAGAGAGAATTTGATGGCTGAAATTGCAGCACGTCCCCTTGTCAAATTAACAATCTTAATTAATTTCTGTTGTATTTGCTTAGATTTAATTAACTCTTTAATTGTACATTTCTGTACATGCCCAATAACCCCCTAACTGTACAAGATTATTTTTAATTCACACAGGTAATCATAGATTAGGTGTCTGTAAACTGAGTCCATCACAAAAATATTAGGAGCTAATTTATTTCATAATGGATTTAATTCTGTCTGCCACACTTTGTGCTGAGCTTCATTTCAGCACTGATTATCTGCTTCAAACTGAGTCTTTTTATTTCTTTTCTGAAGGTTAAATACAAGGAAGACCTGGAATGGCTGAAAGGCACTGGCTGCTACGTGTGGGATACTCCAACTTTTGTCCTGGCAGAGAAGAATAAAGTGCTCTACAGTGGGGTGGGTGAAACTCTCTGAATTGCTGCTGAATGTTTTTTGACATTTGCTGTCCTTTTACAACAATCTGTTGTTTGTAGAAAAGTTAAACTCCCAAATGCAATAATTCCACCTTTTTTTTTTTTTTTTGGCCACAAGTTCTGTCTAAAATCACATTTTCATTGCCTTACCCTTCTTTGGATTGACATGGGCTGGGTTTTGTGTGTTTGCTTTTCTTTTGCTCCAGTGTAAGTACAAGGAGAATTTTGAGAAGACCAAGTCCAAGTTCAAGTACGTGGCTGACTCTCCAAGCAATGAGCATTTTAAATATGCAACTCAGCTGATGGATATGGTAAGTCAAGATTTCTGTAGGCTCAGGCTTAAGTAGTTAGTCTGTGAATAAATACAGAGTTGAACGTTGATATTCCTTATATTCAGGCTTAAAAATGCCTTAAGATCAGCCTAAAATCCTGAAAGACAAGGTTGTTTTTTTGGCTAATAGGACAGAACAGTTTGCAAAGCCCAGAAAGTGAAATCCCCACCCCTGCTCATTAATTTTTCATGGCAAAGGAACTTTTCCTTTGCTGATTTAAAGAATGCTGCTGGTGCAGTAACCCCTGAGTGTTGGTTTCCATCTGAAAAAAGAGTAGAGAGAATTCCAATGCTTTCCTAAAATGTTGATAAAATCTTTAGTGGTATCAGGAAGTCAGTTTTGTATCTGAAGTTACCTCAGCTCGTTTCATTTCAGTGATTTTTGCCTGGAATTTTTCCACTCTACAACTCACTTTTTTTCTTATTTTCCTCCTGTGGTGCTAAAGAAACAATTAGTACAACCTGATAATGAACACCTCTGGGTTTCAGATTCAAATCACTCCTGCAGTTTTTAGGATTAATGCTCTGCACCCCAGGACAAATTCCATGGATAACACCCTGTTCAGGGTGATTCCCATCAGCTTGGAGTTGGAATAGCACATCAAAATCTGATGCTTTTTATTCAAGAAGCAAATATTTAGATTTATATCTTAATATTTCATTCTCTTTCACCAGCCATTGTGTGATATCATTACCTGGCAGTATGTTTATTACTGTGTTATCTGTTCTAGGTAAGAAAAGCTGTTTCACAACAAATTCCAGAATTTTTATGAAGGTTGTTCAGCCTTACTATTGTTCATAGAGCAAATAAGGAAAAAATTAATATCAGACACATCAGTGGGTAAAATTTTAGCAGTGGGAGCTCCATATATTGAAATGAACTTGCCTGAATACCTTCTGTTATACAAATGTTTTTTTATAACATTTTATTCTGTTCTTTTTGGACTCAGCTCAGGAATCTACAGCACAGAGTTGCTTCTGCATGAAGAAAATCAGTCATAAAATTGTTTATTGAAGGGATAGAATAGAGCCATCCTTAAACTGTGGGCCTTCCAGAAATGCACTTACCATTTGGAAATATTTCTTTTTAATTTGTTTTTCTCTTTTGGACACGACCTCCACCCCCAGCCTGTGCAGAGGTTACACCAGTGATCTCCCCCTGTCCCCTAACTCTCTCTTGTCACCCTGTATTTATGCTGTTCTGAGCAGAAATTGTACAGAGCTGCCTATGAGAAGCTCAAAGATAGGTACAGCGTTATTGTGGATGATCCCAGGAGCCTGCTGGCCAAGTGGGGCAGCACCCTGAGCAGCCAGGTACTGTGGGGGCAGCTCTGTGTGCCACCCTGGTGCCCAGCAGTGGCACAGCCCTGTGATCCTGTCACGTTTTCTTCACTCCATCTCCATCCTGCCACCCAAAAAGGAGCCACTTTTTGTGTGAGCTGCTCTGTCCATCTTGTGCTGTATGTACTTCCATTACTGTGCATCAAGGGACATCAGGGATCCCATCCCTCTGGAAGAGAGGCTTTAAAAAATGCAGAATCAGGCATTTATTGTTTTGTAACCTCTCTTTTCAAATATTCTTACTCATTTCTAGATAAAGCAACAGGGACATATTTGCCTTAATCTCTAATTTACTCCATCTCCCCCCCAAAAATTCATAATTCCCTCAATGTGAGAGCAGGCAGATTTGTGAATATTTCCTCCTGGTAGTGCTAATTCCTCACCTGTCAGTTGTATGCACATGTGGATGAATACATACAGCACTTGGCCTAAATCTCTCCACTCTCCAAGTGCCAGGGATCTAGAGCTGTGTCCTTGTTCATGTTGTTCATGGGTCTCTCTTGTCCTTGGCTGCCACTTGCATGGACAGAAAAGCTATAAATCCTTTGCCAAGATGCTCCTGCAGAACGGATGCAATGAAATTCTGAGGCCAGACATGCTGACAGCACTCTACAACACATACCTGTGGAGCCAGGTAATCTGCAGAGAGGGTTTTTAGATCCCCCACCTTGGCTGCTTGCACTTGGCATATCTGCTGCTCCCTGCAATTCCATGGATTTCAGACCCCCAGAGCTTCCTCTGTGTGCTCAGTGCTGGCTGGGATAAAATCAAACAGAATATCTGAAAGAAGTTTTGCTGTCACTCAGCTCAGGCTGAGCTTGTCCCCATTTTCTCCTTTCATTCTAAAAAATTGGTATGGATTTCACATATTTGTGTAAAACAAGCAATTTTCCATACATTTCAGATATTGGATGTGAGCTCTTCCTGGTATTTCCCTAACCCAATTCTCATTCTGACACCATTTCTTGGCCTGGCCACCTCTGCTAATCCCTAATTCAGGAGGAACAGGATGAATTTCACAGGGACATCCCAACATTTACCTCTCCCTGTGCCCAGAATGGTGCCAGACACAGCACAGCTCTGAAATCCCAGCTGCACTGGGAAAAATCATTCCTGATCAGGAATTGGGACATAAATAACAGACTGGAAATGCAACAGCAGAACACAATTCTGTGAGAGGGAACTGTAATTCTTTGTTATTGCCTGTGCCAATTGTGACGTTCCTCAGTAATAAATTACTGAAGGTCTTCCAGACATTTTTGTTCCATTTTTTTCTGTGGATTTCTGTTCTTTCATTAAAAACTCCTTGCAGGTAACTTTGAGTCATGTTTGAATTCAAAAAAGAAGTGTCTGACCTGCATGTGCCCCCGAGTTCACCTTGTGTTACCATTAATTATTTGTTTATCATTTTCCATATTTTGTCTGTCTCAGTCCCATTTCAAATGCATGGTTTTATTGTCTGATAAAGGGTAGAGCATGAAAATTCTTTTTTAAAAAATGTGTTCTAACCTTTTCCAGCTGCCTCGAGGCTGCCTGCAGTGAATTCCCATTTTTGGTGAACAGCCTGTTGTCACTGAACTCTCTGAAAAAAGGTTTAGAAACCTTTAGAAAAGGTGATCTTTAAGAAAATCATTACCAAGGGACATTTAAATCCTGCTGCCAAAGCCTTGAAAATATCCTGGCATTGTGATTTATTTGGTAATTTTTTTATCTCCTGCTATTTAATATTATTTACATTTCTCTTTGTTCTGATCTCAGAATCATTAAGGTTGGAGAAGACCTCCAGGATCACCAAAGTTTCAACTTTTGATGAATATTTAAAAATGAGATATTGCCCATTGTGAAATTTAAAAGTCTCTGGTCTGCCAAGACTGATTTTTTTAGCTCAGTCCTGGAGATTTTAGCTTGAAATAACCATAAAACAATCAGACAAACAAACAGGCAGCCTCTTAGGCAAGGAAGGGATTTGCAAATCAGCTCATGGTGCACGTTCTGCTTTCTCTGGCTTTGTGGGAGGGTTTTGGAATTTTTTCCATGGATACAATCCCACCTCTGGAAGAGGTTTTTGTCCTACTCTGTGTGACTGACTTGGAGCCTTTCCCCATCTCCAGTTTCAGTACAAGAAGGACTATGAGAAGAAAAAAGACAAATACACCACAGTTCTGGACACCCCGGAGTATTTACGGACCACCAAGGTCAACAAACAGATCAGTGACGTAAGTCTGGCTCCTTTGGGGTGGGATAATCACCCCCAGGGAATTCCCAGCTGGCACCAAGGATTCCAAGAGATAATCCCACCCCCAATTTGTCCCTTCAGATTATTTACAAGCTGGAGTACAACAAAGCCAAGCCCAAGGGCTACACCACGATCCAGGACACGCCGATGCTGCTGCACGTGCGCAAGGTCAAGGACAGGATCAGTGATGTGAGTGAATCCTCCTGGGGCAGCTAAAACACACAAAAATTCACTTTTTAACTCAATAGCCAATATATGGAGCTCCTATGGAACACTGCCAGTGAAAATCAGCACCTTCCTAGACCATACTGGCCTGTAAAATTAGATCTGAATTCAGGGCGTTTTCAAAACGCACAGTTTTTCAGGAGGTTTTTTTTCATAGAATTTTCCTCTGGAGCTCTTGGAACATTTCTTTTGCTGGGTCAAACCACCCCTCACTAGAAATAAAAGCCATGAGCTGGAATTGGTCTCTAAATCATTCATTTGGAGAGGTTTTTCCTGGTTTTTCTCCCTCTAGTGGCCTTTTTTTGAGGCTTGAATAAAATATTTCATGCATTGCTGTTTTTATGAATTTCTTGTATGGATGCTGTAAATATGTAAGGTTAATATTCTGATCTAAAATAAATGTGTTTTGATTCTGGGGCAATGGAAGAGTAAAAAGAAGAGAGAAAGGAAGAGGGTATGGATAAAATAATACAGGATTTAGGAGTCCTGCTCCTAATTCCTTCTCCTACCCTTTTGCTCTGTCCTTTGTTTTGGTGTTCCTTAGGCATCCCTAAATAAAATGAGGATATTGACACTTCTGAAACTCAGTGTGGTACTGTCAGAATGAGTAGCCTGAATGCCATTCAGATGCTCCATGGATTTCTACATAATTAGTAAATCCAGGAGCAAAAATAATAATTTTATCCAGATACTAAAGTGAATCATTGAGAGTCAGAGACTGAAGGACATTTTTAAAGTTCCAAACTGAGTGCTGAGATTCTCTGAAGGAGTTTTCAGTTAGTGTAACTATCAGAAAATAAGTTTCTTCAAAGGATTTCTTTTGGCTGAAAAACACTGGAAATATTTAGAATTACTGCTCATGAATAGATGATGTTTAATCTTAGTCTCTCCCTCGTGGCGAGTTAAAACTGCCACATTTTTATTTAAAGAGAAGTGCTGCTGGAGAGGAGCCTCCTTCAGGTGCCTGATACCAAGTTGCATCAATAGATTTTATTTTTCATGGAATCCCAGAATTATTGAGGTTGGAAAAGCCCTCCAAGACCATCAAACCCAAGCTGTGCCCAATCCCCACCTCATCACCAACCCTGAGCCCCGAGTGCCACCTCCAGGCACTTTCTCCTATTAAGATTTGATCCAGACAGCAGCGATTTTAATCAAGTTTTTCATATTTTGGTGCTTTTCTCGTCGATGCTGATGTTATCTTTGTAAACATTTTGACATCTTTTGTCTTTCTCCAGCTGAAATACAAAGAAATGTACGAGAGGAGCAAATCTCGCTGCAACGTCGTGGCAGATTCTGTTCACATCAAAACTCCCAGGCACGCCTACAAACTCAACAGCAACGTGAGTCCTGTCCTGTTCCTGCTTTCATTTTATTCTGGAGGGTGTTGGGAAGTGGCAGTGGAAGCCACAGGAAATTATTTCCACAAGAAATGATTCCATAAGAAATTAAATTCCACTGAGTTTTTTGGATGTTGCTTCTTAACGCCGCTGGAATAAAAAGTGTTTTAGTTTATTTCATATCAAAGTGCTCACTCTGGTGAGTTGTCCTTGAGGTCTTTGTGTGTCACACGTCCTGTGCTTCCAGCTGTCCTCTGCTTTCCTGGCAGAGACACGACTGGCCCAGGAATTCCCTGGGATGATGCTCTTGGAAACAAAGCAAAGCTCCATGGAAAACCTGCCTGTGCTTTCTGTTATTGGTGCCCAACACCCATTTCAGTAGGAAGGACCTGAAAGTTCTCCCCTTCTCCAAAGTCAGGACATCATTTCAGTCCTTCCTGTTCCTTTCTCCACCT